>JARJDV010010980.1:0-132244 GCA_030264675.1 Anaulacaspis nigra | reverse complement strand
TCTCCACGGGGTGCTTGCGCGACGGCCCGTGAACCGATGATTCAATGTGCAATATGCAACTGGCGTTCACTGAATAGGAAATTTGAGAGAATTACACATATTACTCCTATAATTGAGACCGTAATTGTAGGGTACAGTTAGTTGAATTTTTTTTATTCAAAATAACTTGCATCCGGATATATTTCAAGGTTGTTATTGAAATGAATTAATAATCCAAATAAAATACGTTATCAGTACTTGGTATGATAATATTACTCGCAGATAATGACAATGACTACATCTGCAGTTAGTTAGCAAAATTATGCAAAGTGTAAATTTAGTCGGGGAATGCCCAGGCACTTTGTAAATTTTAACCTGATGGGGCTCATAAAGTCTCTTAAATTTTTCGAAACGTGACTGGAGAGCGAAAACACACATTGCGAATTCACGAGACGCATCGCATGTGTTACTCGAACACATTTTCAGCGCGTTTTACACTCGTAAATAAGTTGTTCTTGCGCGCTCATTGCGCGCGCTTACTTTGTCCGAAAGCACTAAAGTAGATTTGTTTAGTGCGGCTCGCCGGATTTTTTGCTCGTCACTCGCGAGCGCAAACGAGATTCACGCGCATAAATGGCAAAGTGCTCCAGATGAAATTTATTGACTTGCAATATATTTGTCATTGTCGGTCGATAAACATTAAATATTGTTCTCTTTCTTGCGCCGTAAACTGTCAATGACATGAATAATTACTCGGGCGAGATATAAAACAACTGTCACAGTCAGTCGTAAATAGCATCTCAATTAAAGTGCAAGTTTACCATTTCTTGTTATGCTTTAATTCCAGTTTAATTTCACTGTTTACATAAACAAAAGACCGATCGCTGTAAACGACACAACAGCGTTTTGTTTTGTTTTCTGTTTACTGCATAAACTCGTTGAATTGTTATTGTGCATTTTGCAACAAAACAAGCTCTGTAATAATCGGTTCATTAGATTAATGCGTCGATAAAAATGCGTTAGACAGACAGATGATAAGTTTCAGCATCAGTGTTTGGGCAATTTCTAGTCTAAATCGCTCATTAAGTGTGAAGGCGATAAATTGTAATTTATTCCGAGAATTCACCCTACTCAATAACAAATCATACATTAGGAATGACAGGCGTGAAGCGCATATCTCGAATGGTGATTTAGGGATTGTTTTTCTTGAAATATCTTAGGCGAACAGTCAATTCGAATGACAGCTTGGAAAATATTGTTTTCTTAGGATTCACTTTGAAGCAGTGACACCAAAAGTGGTTATGTTTAAGCCAGTGATTCCTAGAGTAGTGATTTGTGGTGTATTTGGGGGTGATAAATAATTGTAAAAAAAGTGGTGCCCAAAATTTAAATCAATTTAAGAGGGCGCTCAGTATTAAGGGAAAGCTAATAGAAAGAGGCACTGAGTAACATCGAGGGGGGACTGAGTAATAAAGGGAACTAAGTAATAATAAGGGAGTTATAATTTTAAGGGGGTGGGCGAAGTAATATTATGAAGTACCGAGTAATAAAATTAAGGGGCTAAGTAATATTAAAAGAGCTCTTTATAATATTAAGGGAGCACTGAGGAATATTAAGGGGGGCTTAAATAATATTAAGGAACTGTTGAGTAATATTAAGGTCGAAAGAACTAAGTAATATTAAGTAAGCGTATACTTCTGTCACACCGGACATTATGGTAAATTGAAACATTGACATTTTGAATTTTTTTGTCAATCAATAGATTAATAGTTACGAAAATATAAATTTTATTCTAATCTGATCAATAGTTTAACAACAATTTGAGCTCAAATGTGAATAATTGTAACATCGCAAGTTGGTGTAACAATAGTAAATTGTCAGCTTTAAAATTGAATATCTTTAAATCGTATCAAGATTTAATCAAATGAATTATACCTTTAGAAAGCTTATCTAATGCAGAATAAAAATATGTAAAATTTATTACGTTTGAATAATTAGAAATATAAGTAATTAGCGTTTGAAACTTTCTAAATTATTCAGGAGAAAATAATTTTCAAATTGAGTTTTAGTATTTTGCTATCTCAGGCTTTGATAGTTTTTTTGATTCACTCTTAATAGTCATTAATTTTTGGGGGGTAAATATTAAGGGGGCGCTAACTAACATTACGGTAGCACTGAGTAACATACTGAGAAATATTTATTTGTCACAAGAGGACGATAGACCAAACAAGTTTGGAAACTACTGGTTTAAACCCACCAATGTCAGATAAGGTATCAAAGTAAACAAAGTTTTTCCGGAAGCATTTTCTAGAACAAAAAAAAACGCAAAACGCGCTGAAATATTAATTTACACAGCTAAAACTATTTGGTTTGGAAATCCAACAAATGCCTTGAGTTTAGTATTTGAATGTCATGCGATGAACAAATCACACACGCGAGAGAAAAAGTCAAAAGCTTAAGTAAACAAACGGTAGTCTCTCTGAGGATTACTTAGCGGTAAGCTTTTTTGTTAAAAATGTGCGCAGCAAACTGGAAAAGCAAGTGCAACAGCAGCACACACTTAGGTGGTCTCTCTGTAAACCAACCGAATTTGGAATGCTAAATGCTTTCGAGCGACTTACGTGAAGAATAAGATGGACAACGGATTTGCCCCTTCCTTCGGGTTCGGATTGAGGTTCTCCGCGGTGGCGTCCATTGCACGTGCGTTGCGATAACAGTCATTAAATCATTAAAAACCCTATGTACAAATATGGCACTTGATCACACTGGCGGTGTTCAGATTCAAAGTCGTTTCATCACTAGTTGCTGAAGGTAAAGTTCCAACTGTAACAAAAAGAAGAAGATGAAGATTAGTGGTGGATATTTTCAGTGGTTTCAAAGTAGAAAAAAGCAAAGCAGTTTTACAGTCGTTTGCGATGTAAAAATGTAAATGTTGAATCGCAGTCATAATAGTCATTGTTTCGAGAAGTCATAAAAGCCATTGTGGTCATGGTGCCATTACAAAGAGGTGGCGGATTTTCTTAAGCCTTGAGCGAGTTTTTTGCGTTCATTGCCAATGAGGTTGTAAAATCTTCGTTCGTTCGGCTAGAAATTCATTTCGTTTTATGCGCGTTCGATTACGGCAAACTAAATAAGTAATCAACTTTTTGTGAAGCCAGAAACAAGTGTAATGTAATGCATTTAGTCATTCAGATGGAATTTCTTCAAGGAGTTATGTTTGCATTTGTAAAAGTCGAAAAACATTTTTTAAAATAAATATTCATTTAGTACATTTACTCAAGAATGTAGTCAACAAATTGCAAGTTCATTAAAGCAATAGAACTAAAGTTATATCTATTTATTTTTAGAGAGCTATTTCTATTGTAAAGTTCCTAAACTTGCAAGTTAAATCCGAATATGTCGGAAACTTTTTATTCCAATTTTGCTAATTAAGATTACTCGAAAACCATTGATGTGATCCATACCAAACTTTCAGAAATCGTTCACATTGAGAAGAACTCATATTTGAATAAAGAGTCTTGAAATTAGTTGGCAAATAATTGTTTAAAAAATTATTTCAAACTTTTTTGGGAAATTATGTCAACCTGCGATGGTGGAAAAAACCGAAATTTTTGTTATTACATATTAGTCAGGAATACTATGAACAAATTTCAGAGTAATTAATGCAATAAAACGAAAGTTATAGCAATTTTTATCGGGCTGTCTGCATCATAGTTGCCCTAAATTTGAAACATTAAACGCGATTATCTCGAAAACTTTTTTCCAATTTGAAATTTCGCTAATTCAGATTACTCAGAAACTATAGATTCAATCAACACCAAATCTTCTTCAATTATGTACAATAATATAAACTCATACGTCATGGAAGCATGTCGAAGTTGGTGGAAAAATAATCGTTTACACAAATAAAACTGTGGAAAAAAAACATAAAAACTTGAAATTTTGTGTTCAAACCATTTCTTTCTGAAAGTGAATTTGGGCAAATCCATCTTACAAGTTTAAGATTAACTAATGAACTAACAAATTTTTTTTGAAATTTTGATTTACCATCAGCCGTTTTTGTATAATCGTGACTTCCGCAAAACGTGTTCGTAAAAAAACGCGTTTTACCAAATCACGTGTACGGCGACCAGATTTAATAAATTTTCCATGAAAAAAAAACACAACAAGTACTCAGAGATATATATTAAACGATAGTCATAAAACATTTAACACAATATTTACAACACGGCCGAAAAAAAATCCAAAAGTCACCTGCGCAACCGAATTTAACTCCTTGACTCATTAATATTGAACTAAGAAAAAGCTATGGAAATGGAAATTTTGTTCAAATGTTTTCTTTCTGAAATCAAACCTTTCATACAAATATGATACTGATACTAACCAAAACTGTTTGAAATTTTGACTTACATTCAGCCGTTTTGGCATTGTCGTTTCCATCGTAAAACGTGATTATCAAAAAACACGTTTTACGAAATCACGTTTCAAACAGCTAGTTTTAATTATTTTTAGACAAAAAAAATACGAAAAGTACTTAAAGAGATATACTAAACGATACTCATAAAACATTTAACAAAATATTTATAACCTGCTCGAGAAAAAATCCGAAAGTCACCTGCGCAACCGAATTCAACTCCTTGACTCATTAATATTCCCTAAATAAACAGTAAATTCAACGAATTAAATGCACATACTATTGTCGATAACAACAACGCGGATATCATAATACAAACAAATGCCGTATGCACTCTCTTAATAGTAGGCTAAATCAACTGATAAAAAATACAATAACATTAAACTTATCGATACCGCATGGAAATTGCTTGCTCGAAAAAATGCACCGCGCGCCACCAATAACACGCAGCAACCATACGCGTGGAATACGCGCTCGAAATGATAACGTTTGCATTGTTAAGACAAATTGCAAAAAAAGCAACTGTATGTACATCGCCGATAAGTTACGCGGCATGCGGTCATTAGCAGCGGCACAAACTTCGAGCGAATCCATTGCTTTCAATGCCAAGCGCGGGTAATTACTATTTCAACAAAAAATAGCAAATTATTAACGGTGTACGAAATTCTTCTTCGCGCAGCCTCGACGCAGCACAGCAAACAAGTCATTTAATTTTAACTTCAAACGCATACAAACATTATTCACATTGCCAACACGCATGCGTTACGCAACTAAACAATCCAACGATAATGTACGTCGAAAACGTGCATTACATAAAATTCCGTTTTAGTTTCTTCTGCATATGAAAAATGCGCGTCCGACAATACACACAATACCGAACGAATTTTGTTGAGTTGGCATTAAGTTGCGCGCACACTCCAATTAAATAAAGTGGACATACACACAGCGCGCTAGATGAATACGCGTTCTATCACTTTAATAGCGTAAATTGCCTTTTAATAAAAACGCTGCGCTAGCACTTCATATCTCATGTCGTCATGTCGTTCCTTCTTAGGCGTTTGCCTGTCATTCAAACGTTAATTAAGCACGCAGCGCGCACAACTTATCCGATTAGTTCCACTTGTTTAGACGCATCTTAACACGTGGAATCGAACAACAATCATAATAATAGGAGAGAAATAAACTTTCGCCGAAAGCATTAAGTAAGAACATATTTTATTGCACTTCCTAAATGCTTTGCTTAATTGAATTTTATACGCTTGCACTTTGATTTTCACCATTTCAACTTACTTAAGTAACTAATTTCACTTGATCACCACGTAAAGGACACTTGTTGCACTGCAAAGTCACTTGTTGTAATTAATTGTTATGAATGACCTCTACACTTTCCCGGATACTGAGAGGAGTTCAGATCGGAGAGTAAATCTGAGAAATTGATGCGCGCGCGCGCACGCCTTTTAAATTAGTTGAAGCACTCGCGTTCGGTACGCAACTGAATCGACTTTACGTCTGCTCTCTAGTTTTATGCCGGAGCAGCTTTAGCTCTGCGCTCCAACACCTAACGAACAACACGCAGTGATGAGATGTATTATTTACCATCGAATTTATAAAGTGTTTATCTACATCTGTTTATGCGCTGTGATTCATATTAGTTTTAGTTTTTGACTTAAGTCTTTAACTGAGTAATAACTGCTCTTATAATTTATGGGCTTGACTTTTGAATAGTTTATATTAATAATAATTATTTGTCAATTATGTTGACTATAGGACGCACTTTCTTGTCATAATATTTATTTATTGCTAAAATAATGCATATTTGCAATACTCCGTTATGAACACTCAATGTAGCTAAAACGGAGATTCCCAAAATGTTCAAAGTACTTAAAATTCAATTAGCACCTTGACTGTCAAGCTACATTGTAAGAAAATCTCTGTCAGGCCAAGGATGGATGAAGCTTTGAGCAAAATGGCATGAATTTCCAGTGAAATTCGTTGAAAAATGATTGCTTTTCAGGTTCAAAGTGAAATTACACCAGGAAGCGGTGACTTCCGGCCAATTGGACCAACATGGTTCGCTGCGTAATTAGTTTATCTTTCGCATAGTATAGGTTTCATTGTGATATAATGTAGCACACGTATAATTTTGGTGAGATTTTTAAATATATTTTTGGAGAAAACCAAATATTTTGAATTGCAAATAACTCATCGAAATATTAATATTTATACGAGTTTTAAAATAGCATCGTATTCTATGGTAATTGAACTTTCGATACATGTACTTAGTGCTCTGGTGAGATAATTGTAAGCGTAGTGAATAAATTGTTAAAGTTAATCTACATTCCGACATTCTTTGAGAAAATTGTTGAACTTTGATATTAAATTATGGCCAAATTAATTGTCGCATTGGGATGATTCTTTTGATATACATACTACAACTAATAATCTATCGATTGACAAAGAAAGATTTTCAAAAAATACGCATATTTTATAAACTACTTATCTCAAAATACAATAGATCTATTAAAAATGAATAAAACTGATTTAATCGTTTTATGTTCAATTTTTGAAAAATACCTAACCTTAAAATATCTTCAAAATAATTTTTGTAGCATATTTAACCTCACAATACTTTGAAACTCCATTTTCGCATATACTTAACCTCCAAATACCACAACATTCATTTTCATAAAATACATTATCTTCAAAATATTGCAAAAATCAATTTTTTATAAAGTACTTAACCTATAAATATTATTACAATCCATTTTAATAAAGCACCTAACCTCAAATATGATTTTGTGGATTTTAATTTATTCTATCACTTTGATTAAACAATTACTAAATCACATGTATTTTTATTTAAATCTAATATAGATAATAAATTTGAATTATAACAATCGACTTATTACTTATGCACTGCACATCAAGTACACATTTTAACAAGGTGCACTTATTCCTCACTGATAACTAGGTGTACTTGATATGCATGGTGTTCATGTAGGTAAATAAATTAATGTGATCTTCAAATATGAATCAGTCATCATGAATGACTACTCATGTTTAAATATCATATGCATACCAAATATGATTTAACGACTTAGCGCCCGTAAAATTAGGAGCTCTTATCATTCAGCACGACCTTGAGCATGCGAATGCAAAATGTGAATAATGCGTGTGCGTGTGTATTTAAAACTTATGATTTTTCACATTTCGTTTGTCGCTAGCAGGTGATTAGTTGGTCATAGTTGGAAGACTTCTATCAATTTTTTCGAGGTTGTCTGAGTCGCTGTTAACACTTATTGCCTTAGCAAATAGTTTAATTAAACAATCCAAACACAAAAAGGTGCGTGCGCCTTTTGCGCAATCGGTCGGCTAATTGTACAGTAAGCAAGCAATGGCGTTGCTCAACGCGTAGAAGCTCTCCAAACAGAATGAGTTATAATCGTAGCGCAAATAAACTTGAAAAGCTAATTTTAAATCTTAGTAGTTTAGTCGGTAAAAAAAGCTTCCCGCTGACCTTTGTCGTGCCTGTTTGCAAAGGCATTCATTAACATTCGTAGATTTATAAATTTGGCTTTCCCTTGTAATATAAAGGCGATAACATTGTGATTTTCAATGTTGTTTTGCACATTAAATGTTTACTGCAATTTTGTTCTACTTAAATTTGCTCCAATTTTGAAAAACCAAAATAAACCACATTTCCGTATTTTTCCAGGAATTTAAACGCCTTTAACCAATGTAATTAATCTAATTAAGAGTTTTGGACGTTTACATTAACATTTTAATTAATATGAATCTTTAAGCAATAAGCAATTATAATTAGGTGAAAATATTGACTAAATTATTCAAGTATTCGTTAAATTATGTGCATAACGTCATTGGTAGATAAATATTTGTAAATCAATTAAATTTTCTAGCTGTAGTCATTTAAAACTATAATTTAATTCCGAGTACTTGTAACAAATACAACTTGCTTAAGAATTACTACGAATTGCTGAGAAAAAACACTTGTTTTGACGTTGGAATTCTTGGAATAACGGAGTGAGTTAACACAATTTCTCATTTGGTAAAGCAATGGAACAATTCAATTCAATCGATGCAATATAATAGACATAAATATTTAATGGGCTGATCTAAACAATTGAGCTAATTCATCCGAGTTATTAGTCCTTTATCGCATTTTATTACATCGACATCAATATCAATATTAATCAATAGTGTGCGATAACGTTTCATAAGTCATAAATGCATATCAGGAAATCGCGCAACAAGAGCGAATTTGTTTTGAAAAATTCCATTTTGGGTACTCACTTTTTAAATATGCCTCGATTTCTTGTTCTGCCAATGAGCAAAGATATTACTAGAGATTAGCAAAATAATTGCCTTTCGGGGTGCAAATAATTGCCTTTCGGGGTGAAGTGGGATCCTCGATGAATAAATTCTCCCTACTCCTAAACTTAAATCAGGTGGAATCGCCGTTTATACATGTTTCAAAAAATGGTAAATTAAATTTTTTAAATTTCTTAAAATTATGTTTGTGGAATACATGTTTATATGAGATACATTTCAGAATATTTACTTAAAAATTGGATCGGAGTTGAGCCTGAAAGAGGTTGCATGCGCCTGCAAGAACGCCGTGAATCGTTGGTCACTATCATAATTAGTGAAGCTGATAGTATGATTCTGTCTGAAGGGTTGGAACAAACCGATAGATCCTCGATGACCTTAAGTAGATTCTCCAAAGTTATAACAATAATTCTTAAATGTACATCAAGTTTTAGTAATTTTTATTTCTACCAATCGCATTCCACTGTTAGGAAGGGTTGTTAGTTCTCAATGACATTTGGAGGGTAAATACCCAAAAACAGGTTTTGTATATTACTTATTATTATTTGTTACCCCCTTTATGTGTGTGCCTCCAAAATATCAAGGGTAAATCGAGTTCTTAAATTTACTGTTGTATTTTAGTAGTTTCGATATCCTCCAATGGGATTCCAGGATTGCAGTCTGCAAAAAACAAGGGTTGTAGTTGGTACTAGGATCCAAAGAATTTATAAAGCTGAATCGATGGTATTTCAGGGTAAAATGGACTTTCTATAATTAATTATTTTTAATTATTCTTAACTTAAAGGTCCAATTTAATATTTATTCTTTCATTATTTTTTACCACAAAAATAAAAGTAACTAAGAAATCAAATGTCCTCTTAAATACAGATATACACAAGCAGGACATATGCAAATAATATCTAATAACATGTTAAATTGACGGCGTTGCAATACATTATATCGCAATGAAAATTGAACGTGTTCAACATCATACATTTGAATTTATTAGCATATTTATGAAATCGCCTTTTTTTCTCAAAGAATTTCTACGCTCTTCGCTCTTCACTCGTCGCGAATGGAAATACGTATCGAGCATTTAAATTTATGACGAATTCATTCATGTTATTACATTGCGATTGCGTTTCTTCTCATTTCCTCTACGCTTGGCAGTCGTTAAACTTATTCAAACTTATTCGCATATTAGAGCTTTGAACTTGCACGTTCACAATAATACATCAAACACGTTTTAACCTTAGCTAATGAACTTGAACCAATCGTAATACGGATTAATTTTATTGAATATTTAACAACAATTAACTATTATAAATTATACAAAAAATTATATCACAACACGAAAAACAGTGGTTTAAATAATGAATTAATGATAAACAATAATATAATAAACCTTAAGGAATTTACAGAATAAGAAATTGTTTGTTTATGGAATATTTTCGTAAGATTTATAAAAAATATCAGGTAACTACGAACTTTTATCACAATAAGAAAAAATATTATTTAAATAATGAATTAATGACGAATAGAAATAAGATAAATGTTTTCTATATGATATTAATCATCAATTTCTTTTTGACTTGTTCTGAATTCTCCTTAAGTCTGCTTCGATCACATCAAACGCCGCTTATTTATTGACGCTCGAATGAACGAGTAAATCTCGTCTGATCTTCTTCGAGTTGTTGCATCCACTTCGCCAGAAACACGCTCCGAACTGATCGAGATCTACGCCACTTCAAGTTCCACATTTATCCAAAGAGAGAATTAACCTCTAAAAAAGCGCCGAGTCTGGAACGGAACGTGCAGCACATAAAAATCAATTTCTAATTAAACTTACACGCTGCACGCATGCGCACATCAGGTGCATCTTCAGACGAATCTAAATTAGTGGTAAACAAGTGATCCTATTATATATTAGCTGAGATCAATTTAAGTCACTTTCCTCCATACGACTTAACCTATAAAAAGATGATTAACTATCTACCTTTGTAATTTATTCTCTCTCTAAAATTAAACGTGTAAGAAAATACAAAAGAAAAACTTAAGTGACTTAAGTAAGTAACTTATTTTAAGCAAAGTTACTTACTTATTATGAATTTATGACAATGACAATTAAGGCGAATTAATGTGTTAAAACCTGAATAGGTTTATGATTTACACACATGATTAACGAATAAATTTTAATTAAAACACGTGCGCGTACGCGCATGCGCAAATAGACAAATAAGTACGTTTGAAATTATTGAATGACCATCGAAGACATTTCTTTGCACGTTTGTCACTGACTGCACGTTCCAGCGCGAGTGAAGAAACTAAGTAAGCAATTTGCTTGCGAGTCATGCAATTTGACAATAAATCAATGTAAGTTCTCGGCATCATAACCAATACCTTTTTCTACCTGTTTATTACATTCGTGCGCTTTTTGCTGTTTACGTTTCGTACTTTCATAGCTCGCAGACTTGCGAATAGTTGCATGCAAATACAAAATTGTTTACTTTGTAGCCACTTGGCAACAAAACGAATGCACTTCAAGTGAAATTCTTGCACTAATTACAGGTTAAGATATTTTTGCTGCATGGATTAAATGATGTCATTTATATTGTCTCCAAACAGGAAATGTTACACGCCTTAAACGGATTGACTTCTCGTTGGCTTCTCATGTCGCATGTAGTTGGTTATTTGCATATGCTAAATGCTTATTTATATAATTAAATCTCGACGCGAGTGATAAATATTTGCGTTTGCCATTTTGTAACAATGCCAGTCACATTCTAAACAACAGCAGGGTTTTTCTCATATGCGTAATCTCGCGTTTAGTAATTTTCCTGCGGCTCTGGCAGGTTTACAGAATGATTGACTTATCCTGTTAGCATTTCGAGAATTGTTAACAAGCGGCGCAGCACGTCGCTAATAAACTCATTATTTTTTCTGTGTTAACGGTACCTTTTACCTGCTAGGTTATTTACGAAAAACTTCTTTGTCGGGCAAGAAAGTGTAGGTGTTGCATTTGAATATTTTGACTTTCTTCGTTTTGAGTTGAAATGACTTTTAAGGATGACAAATTGTTAATTGGTTTGTACCAATGCACATTGGTTCAAAACACATAATTTTTGGTAAAATCTCTATTGGTTAAGAATGGCTAATTTTGTAAATTTATTGACATTTATTACTAAAGTAAAGGTCATTCGTAACTCTTTTAAAACATTAAATTGTTCATTAAACACTAGTTTAAATTTATAGTAAATGCGGATGATTTATACTTAATAAAATATAATACAATCGGAAGCCAGCAAGTACAATAGTCCTAGTGTCATGAAATTAGAAACTTAACCTCATTTCACTTACTCTTACAAGGATTCTGTCTCTTTCAACATGATTGTACATTAAGGAACAATGTAAAACCGTTAGATACGGTTAAAATAAGCAAAATTTCGTTAAAATTTCTTAAAATTTCATCTTTAAACGGGTATAACTACCAATTGTGTGAGGTTAGGAACATCACACATAGCAGTTCTAATTCTTCATTAAATTATCTATTTTGCAATGGTAATATCTCTTTGACATAATTTAACACACTTTGGTAAAAGTCGATTTGAAGATTTGTCTCCATCCAAAATAGTTGGAAATTTTTCAAAAATTAAATTCTCCTTTAAATTTCATATCTAAAAGAAGATATTTATATCATTTGAAAGTTTATTAATTGCACTTTTTACAAATATAAATAATTTTAATGCATAAGGACCACGAGCTTGGAAAATAAATTTTGAATATAACGTTTACGCAATTTGCTAATCGCTTCGTTGAAATTGTTCGACTTTAGCGGTAAATTGTTGTTAAACTGTCCTATCGATTTGAATTATATTTTCAGAATCATAGAATTGATTACTTCCTCATCCATCAGCAAAATATACTTTATTCTTTATTTAATTCCACGACAATTTCCCCTTTTGGATAAGTATGTGATGTAAAAATTACCTTTTTAAATAAGCAAACTTTTGATTAAAATACTCAAAATTTTAATTTTAAAGGATTATAACTTTCGATTGGGTGAGGACATGGCAGTAGTGATACTTCATACAATTATCTTCCAGTTGTAATATCAACTGGAATAAGGAATAAGTTGTAATAAGTCAACTTGAAATTTTTTCTTTTGAGTATAATCGGAAATTTTTCAAAAATTAATTTCTCTTTGATAAAATAATAATTAAGAGAAGGTATTTATGTCATTTGAAAGTTTATTAATTGCGCTTTCTATAAATGTAAATAGTTTTATTGAGGAAAAATTCAAAAGCTTGGAAAATGAAGTTTGAATATGACATTTACGTAACGAGTAAATTGCGACGTTGAAATTGTTCGACCATAACAGTAAATTGTTGTTAAACTATCCAATCGATTTGAATTATATTGTCAGAATCATAAAATTTACTTCTTTCTTTATCCACCAGTAAAAGAGGTCACAAAAGTCGTTATATAATTCCACGCCAATTTCCCCTGTTTGACCTACATGCGATGTAAAACTGATTTTATGAAATAAGCAAAATTTCGATTAAAATTCTGAAAATGTCATAGTCAAATGCATCCGATTAGGCGAGGTTGGGGAGATCAAATAGGGCAGTTGTAATTCCTCATTCAATTATTATCTTTCTGTGGTAATATCTCGTTAACATAAGGTGACACGCATTCGTAGAAGTCGATTTGAACATTTTTTCTGTACCCATACTCCAAAATTTTTCAAAATTTAATTTCTCTTTATGATATAATATTTAAAAGGAGGTATTTATGTTACTATAAAATTTATTAATTACAATTTCTATAAATGAAAATAGTTTTATTGAAAAACGTTCAACAGATTAGAAAATGAAGTTTTAAAATGACGTTTACGCAACGAGTTAGTCGCTTTAATTGGAAATTGTCGCTAAACTATCTGTCTGATTTCAATTATATTTTCAAATTCATAAAGTTCAGTTCTTCCTTTTTACAGTAAGATCAAACTCTTTTCAAAAATGTCATTTATTCCTAGTATTTAGTGGTTCCCAAACTTATATTGCTCAGTGCTCTCTCCAAATTTATGCTTCCTTGCCACCTCTTACAATTATTCATTGCTCCTAAATGTACCTCAAATCATCACCGCCCCCTTTAATTACACTGGTAGTGTCCACTTTGACAACCACTGGTTTATACATAAAATGTTTTTTCTTAATCCTAGACTTTCTTTGTACTGTTTCAAGGTTTATTAACAAATTACTATTTAACTAATCATTTTTAACGTATTGATAAGACTCATAACATGAACATGTGTGCCTCTATTCATTGTTCTACGCATATATTTACACACTGTTAATTGCTGGCTCATTATTAACATAATTAATAAAGACCAATTTTAAAATGCGTAGAGCGTAAATAATTTTCCAATGTTGAGTCTGAGATCCATCTCGAATTTTATTTACACATAGTTTTCAACTTAATCCTCTCATATTTATTATTCAAATTCCTGACATTTTCTCACACTCGAGTAGGCAATTTCATAATTTCCCAAACTATGCAAAACGAAGATAAATAATCCACTCCCTCTCAGCTGCGCATCTCGAACGCTTATAAAACAGAAACCAGATGCATCAAACGCTCAGCTTGCATTACATAATACGTTCATTGTCATTAAAACTTATCTCGTGTTTGGCATCGTTCGTACGATAAATTACAAAACGCGTAATCACAATGACTGCTCATTATTTAACGCTCAGCACAGCAAAGCTCTCTACTAACTCATTACGCATGATTGTAAATACGTTACGCTTCCAGTTTTCGCGCGAATTTTTAAATGGCATTCTAGAACACCAACGACGAAACGCATAAACAAATGGCTAAATCCAACACGTAAGTAACGTAGCACAGTGGTTCAATTTTTACCTGTTTACTGCCAAATAACCTTTATAAAACTTGTGATATTCAATATTTTCTTTATACCCTTCAATAGCTAGTTAAAGGTTGATTACGAATATGAAAGAAATAGTTTGGTGTGTGGTATAGTTTAGTCAGAATTTAGCGTTATAGTTGAACAATTAAGTTTAATCGATATTATGTCATACTTTAAATTCAATTTGCGGAATAACTAGTAACGAATTTGAAGTGATTCTTCTATATATACATTCTATATTTAATTACAAATCTATTGATGTATTTTCTTAAAAACAATTTTGTTAAAAATAGAATTAATTTACAGCAAAGTGGTCGCAAGTGTTTTTATCATTCAACGAGCGATAACTGTCTATTGCTGTCCGATTCAGTGCTAAAACTTCTACTATATGAAAGATGCAAATTTGTTCTATAAGATCTGGATAAACAGTTTACCACTTTGGTTTTCGTCCACCAACAAATTTATTTAAGTTGAGAAATCGTGACGCGATTGACTAATATTAATCTTGTTCTTTTTTGATTTCATTTTGAGAAAATTAATGTTTGAGAATTGGTGTCAATTAAATTCTGCATATTTATGTGAAAAAATTATTTTGTTATCACTAATAGTGTATGGTTAATTTTAAGCTAAAAGTGAACAATTATAAATATTTTCTCGCACTTTAAAATTAATAAGGCTTTTAAAGATATTAGAAAACTTTTTCAAAACTTTTTTCAATCTTGATATAATTGTTTTTCTTACATATTGTTGAAATTTGTAATAATTTACAAGCACAATATTGAAAATATTTTTAGTTAAAAGTGCCTGCTGTAGAGCGAAAGGAGCTGAACCGATTTTAAAGTAAATTTTGACTGATTTTCGTGAATTTTTAGTTAAATTTTGTAGTCCGATATCACCATATGAAATATAAAACGGAGCAATTATGCTATAAACAGACAAAGAACATGGGAGTTTAACATGCGAAATTTAATATTTTCATTAATGTCGTCGGCCAAAATAAAGGTAAAAAGAGTGCCCCAGGTACTAAATTTGAATTTGATATTGATATGAAGTATTTGGAAATATAGTTTTACGTACATTGATGAACTTTTTTTACACTTTCGAACGAAAATTGTTGATCTGATTGTCAAAATAATTTAGCTTAATTATTCTTTTATAAAGTGTATGAAAAAAATCGAATTAATTTCGAATTACTTTGGAAAGTAAATTCATTAATGAAGCAATAAATATTACCAAGAATTCTCAAAATGTAACGTTTTGAAAGAATTCTATACTTTTACTGTGCATTGCGTGGGCCAGCCGTGTTTGACGTACGTGTGTGCATGAAAATCGTGCAAATTTTCTACGTCAAATTGATTCAAATTGAGCGGTCAAACGTGTAAAGTGTATAGCGTAGAAAAGTAATCGAAAGTTATCGTTCGTATCGTGACAAAAAAAACTTGCTATCACTTTATTGCAAACTCCGTCAAATTTTATTAATATTGTTAAACAACACTTACACCATGAGATTTGTAATTAAATAAAGAATGTATATCTATCTACGTAAATCGTTTCAAATTGTTTTAAAACGTTACTTAGTTGTTACTTACTCCACAAATTGCCTCCAAAATATGAGGAAAATGTAACGCTTATCTCTGAGTAAACTACAATAAATATTAAAATAAAATTTTCATATTCTCAACCACCGTTTAATTGTTTATCGAATAGCAAAAAGAATATTTTAAATATCTCATGTTTCAAGAAAGTCTCTTTGTGAGCCCACTGTGCGTCGATTGTAAACGCGAGTGAACTTAATAAAAACGATAACAAGCAGCTTTCCAGGTTTCATAAACGTAAATATCGAATGAATAAGGAAGCTTGAACCGAACGCGAGCATTCGAATTCAATCAGTGGCATTTTCTACGCACCAGTTTCGTTAGATATCACGTTATCGTTTCTTCAATTGCCTCGTCTCATTGTTATGCAAGAGCAAACCGTGACGATCCGTGATAGAAATTGAATATTTCGTGTTAAAAATATAATGACCTTATTGTTGTTACATATACATTAGGCACGTGCGTACACTGATTATGTGTAACCTTAGTACAATTGATTCACATTCCTTTCATCGCCCAACTTAAGTATTAAATAAGTCTAATAAAGCAATCAATAAGTCATGTTAATAGCTCACAATCTAATTTCTACTTTCTTATTATCATAAGGGATGCAGCTCGTTCTTTCACAGATCGAGTTGTTCTACATTCCTGAATAGATATTTTTTACCTGCGTGAAAATTTTGAAAGGTCATAGATTATAATCTATTCATTCATTCATACCGAGTAAAATATGCATTCACAGTTTCAGGCCTCATAATTTATGCGCTTAATCAAACGTTGAATGCGATTATTTATTACAATCGTAAAGAGCGCACATGCGCAAATAGTGAGCATAAATTTGCCAAGTGTTATTACGCTGCACACAGGCACATAGAGAGAGGAAAGTTAAATTTCCTCGAATATGTGCACTTGAGATAATGACGCAATAACAATGAAACCATCCCGAAAAACATTCTTGACACCGTATGCTATCGAATGATTCGTATGATTTTCGCAGCTGTACGTCGTAGTAATGAATTAAAATTGACGGCAAATGACAATAACATCAACACTGCAAGATGGGTGCGAGCCAACACGCTAAGTGGAAATGCTAATAATAAATGCACATCGTGCTCGTATTCAATAATCTAACGGCACATATCTCCTTCGCGCATTCACGCATTTGCATGCAGTACCACCGTCAATCATGAGAAATATGTATGCGTGATTATGAAATCTCGAATTTGAATTCACGATTGTTAACAACAACCGCAAACAACTTGTCAAACGTGTGATTACTATGTCGCGCATCCGACGCACAGTAATTGCACTTTGATGGTCATGACAATGCAGATTCATTTTGTGTGCATGCGCACCTATAATTTATATATACGTACGCACCACAGCAATTACGGGCATTCATAAAACGACTTGCTATAATTGAAATTTCATACACGTAAGGTGAACCAGAATTTCACAAACAAGTTTACGTTGCGCCTTTTTCAAGTTCAAGTATTTCCAGGAAGCTGAGATGGAATTCGTGTTGTTCGAAATAATAAGTAGTTAGCATAATTAGTGATTTGGTCAGTTTTTTTAATTAATAAACGGTTATTAACGACGCATTCAAGGTAATTTGATAGACTGCATAGAATGCAAATTACTTTGATTGCGCTAAACTTAACACTAGCGCAACCTGTAGAAAAGACTTGTAACTCGGATAAGCAAAGCAGATCCAAATGAGCCGTATTTGCAACTGGCAGCACTTGTACTTTAAAGAAAAGTTTGTTATGTTTTTATGATATTTACCACTTGAGGAGATTGTTCTTTACTTTGAGAAAATAATTACATTGCTTCGCATTAGATACCTGAAGAAATGATGTAATAATGAGCACTTGTAAATGATTATAAATGAATGGTATAAATGGTTTGAATGTTAATTTTATTACAATATGGACACTACTTGGTATTGTTGTATCTTAATACTAACCTACAATACGCAGTCAAATTTCCGGTATTTAACGTAATTATCTCTTTCCGGATTATTGATTCCACAAAAAATCAAATAAAAAGTAAAAATTATAGTTTTCATAGATCTGCATATTATTAGTTTAATTTCCAAGCTATTTTGTAATAAAATGGATAAGATAAAGAACCTTAAAAGCGGTGGTATACTGGGGTGGTTTCAAAACATTTGCGCGTTTGATTTCGTAAAACAAATATATTAATTAAAACCAAATATATTTTTATTTCAATTATAACATTATCACTACTAGGAAATTCGAATTTATCGAGTTCGTGAATCACAATATCAAATTCCTCTATGATTCGGGAATTTTAACACCATTTACACGCGAAGGTGTAAGCGATTTCTGCACAAGGCGTCGAAAAGTCCTCCCAATTGAAGATTTTTTTGGTACGTGACTATCCAAATCTCCTAATTTATTTAGCAATTCTAATGTACATTCCTGGACTGGCATATCACCTTCTTTGAGACGGTCTTTTGCTTGCGCATAAAGTGCCATTGCTTTAGACTTTTCATGGTTTGGCGGATGTCTATGAGGCGTTGTTGGATTAACAACGTTAGATCCTAAATTTAAATATTTAATTTTAAAAAGTTTTAATTCATAATTGATATTACTTACCCTGTGTTTTCATGTATGCACTACATGATTTTTGTCTACACCTCCAATTAGAAACACCAACATTCGACTCTCCGCGAAACAAATAATCATATCCGTCATATCTTAGGACGCGCTTACCATGTGTAGTCGTTGAAAATTCCATGTTTGGTTCAGGAATTCTGAAACTGGTCACACGCGGAGATGCAGACGATTTCGCCACATGTCGCCGAAATGTCCTCTCAATTGAACATTGTTTTGGGACATGATTGCCCAAATTGCCTATATTATTTAGGAATTCTAATGCACATTTTTGGACTGGAATATCACCTTGCTTGAGACGCTCTTTTGCTTTTGCATAAAGAGCCAGTGCTTTCGACTTTTCAGGATTTGGCGGATGTCTATAAGGCGTTGTTGGCTCCACAATGTTAGATCCTGAGTTTATAAAGGAAATCAAGGCATAATCAAGGCAAACAATCTAGAATAGTTTTTGTTCTTTGTTATTGATATTACTTACCCCGTGTTTTTATGAATACACTACACGTCTTTTGTCGACACCTCCAATTACTAATTCCAACAGTTGATTCTCCACGAAACAAATAATCATATCCTTCATATCTTAGGACGCGATTACCACGTGTAGTTGTTGAAAACTCCATTTTTTCTTCAAGATGACGTTTCGCACAGATACGCACGGGTCAAGAAAACGAAAGTGACTAAACCTTAATGCAAAACGTGGTTGAATTTCGGATTGGGGATTAACGAAAATTGGATTATGGAAAATCCTAAATTATCTATATTTATGTCTGATTTTATAACTTTTGGTTCCATTGTTGCGCACATAGCACATTGACCAACGATGCAATAGGTTTTCTCTGAAAACTACCTGCACTCTTGCCCTTGCTTCATGTCGTGTATTAGCGTAAAACATTTATTGAATCAACTCGTCTTTTTAGAAAATCTACTATAATAATAAAATGGATAAAAATATTCAAATTTTAAGATATATAATTTTTTTTATTGTTACATATTTATTCTTACATTTCTTGGATCGGATGCACTATCTAGGGATAATTCTATTTTGACTCTTACTTCTACAAACTTTGTTTCTGAGTTCATCACCCTTGTGGCTCCTCAATTGTGCAATTCTGGGTCCTTGCTGTTTGTAAGATATATAATTAACATTAAAATATTCTCGTTGGAGTATTTCAAATACTGAAAATGTCTGAAACTGAAATTGATCACAAGCTTAATTTGAAAGACAAAACTTAGTTTGATTCTAATATCCAATATTCTTAGACACCAAATGAATTGATGCGATTAATTTCATTTTTTAAATTATCTTAATCTTTCGGTAGTTTTTCATCCGGATGTTCAATTTGTAAATTCCCGAATTTTATGAGTTGAATTATTGCTCACTTTTGTTTTAATCACAAACGACTGTTTAAAAAAAATTTCTTTTTAATGAATTTTAAGCTAATCGAATTAAGAAATTACTTACTTAACCTAACCCAACCTGAACGAAAGTCATATTCGTATTATCTCAATATCTTAAAGATTTTGACGCTTCAGTATTATGTGATTATCGGTAATCATTGTTTTTATATAATAATTATGATGAGCTTTTTCAATGTACGCACGATCATAGACAAAATTTAATATAATTTAGTTTGGGGTAGTCTCTCAGTTAATAATTGTGAAGTACTTGCCACTTGATGACCGCTTATGTACTCGTTAAAGAAATTTTACTTTAATAAAAACCACTTGATCTTATTGAAATTTTAAACACGTGAAGCTACAGCATTTCAAGGAAGCTGTCAAGGAATGCTTAACCCTTGAAACAACTCTACCAGTCATCTTAATTAACGATAGCCACTGGCATTCCATCCCATTCGTATAACAATGGAAATGAGCGCAAAGTGTGATGATGAAAACTTGATAGTTGCCTTAAGGGTAAATTTTGTTCTTCTCTCAAAACGTTTTTCCTAGTACGTGAGCCGGTTATAAATAAGTTCATAATTGAGTGGCAGATGTTATCAATTTTTGATGAGTGTTATGAATTTATGATCTCATCTCATTTTTTTCTTGGACGTAATAATTTATTTTGGGCACAGGAAATTGATGAACAAATTAGATAAAATATCAAAAAAAACTGAGACATTGTTTTTTAAACAATATATATCATAAACCTTGTAATTTAAAAATAGATCTAATGAGTAATCCTACAATATTAACAATAACCTTATTTTAAATATTCAAACAATACTAGCTTGTCCTCTAGTGGCAAAAAACCAAACAACATCAATGGTATTACAGAGTGCGAAGAAATTCTTATATTTCTTTCATAGAGCGAGCTGTTAAGCACGTATAAAATAATTTCATATTCGATTTGCCGAACGAGTTGCCATGTGCGTTTATGGTATCGACGAGCAAAATTGCGACAGGACTGTGTTGCGCCCAGTAATCCCGTGCTCGCCGTGCAAGAAAATCTTGACGCACGGAAAACACCGCTTCGGCAATCCATAATTGCTCCAACTCCCACAACTCACCACCGAAGCCATTATGATTTGACGCCTGTTGTCGCATACTTTTTCATTTAAGTTTCCTTTTCAACGTCCGCAGAGTGTGCGTGCTCATTGCCATTCAAAGCATTCGCATCGTATCGGTTGTGTTTACTAATGCTTCAGTGCATCGCCAACACCAGAAGCAGCAGCGACAGCAGCAGCCTGTTGTGTGCGTCGCGCCTTCAATGCCTTGCTGCGCCTCGTACCAACACCTTTCCGCGGCCGACTCCAAGCGCAATAATCCTGAATCCAACAATCGGCTATACAAAACCAATACATGCGTGCTGTGCAGCGCAACGATCTCGTCGACCAGGAGAAGTAGTAATAGCAGCAGTGCCATCGCGCGTTTAGTTGCGTGCGCCAGTCGGTCGCTCCGGTAGTGTTACTCGGTGTTCTCTCGTCACAGTGTGTTTCTCTCCTAGAACAAATTTGTTGTTCTTCTATTGTTTTCGTGTATTATTTCCATTTCGTCTCAGTGCCGGACACACAACGCACAGTGGTGGGTGATGCAGACGAAGAGCTCCATGTCAACATTCTCCTCTTCTACGCATATTAAGTGCGCATTTTCCGTCCATCAACAGACACCTCAGGTTGCGTCGCGCCGAGAAGCATAATGAATTAGTCATTTAATCTTTACGCCGAGACAATTGCATTCTTATAGTTCCTAATCGCTGGAATTGAGTACACAAACTCAAGTGGTTCCTCACGTAGACTATGTAGTTGTGATGTTTGAGTTATAAGTGCATCGGGATCGGCAGGGATTGGATTATAAACAAAAAGGATTCTGCAAATAATCACGCAAGGTAATTTGATATCCAATTAAATTGATGTTCGGTACGTGCTGCTCATTATACATGGAATTCGCGTCTCGAATGAAACCCGAGCAACATTTCGAAAAATGTGTGTCAAATTTCTAAATAGCACCATTTTTAACACGGTGATTTCATTTCGTTCGCGAACAAGCCATTTTCCGTGAAATTCGCAGCCAATTCCTGGGAGAATGACCACAAAAAGCCATAACCAAACTGTCGGTGCAAAACATCCGTCTGCTGCTGTGTCCAGCAACCAGCAAGCAAGCAATCTTTGGAAACAAGCGACAAGCGGCAGCGTTCACTGATACGGCCGTTCTCAAAGCGCCTGAGAGTTTCAGTTCTAATTTCTATAAATAAATACGAAATTATTTTCATCGCGCATCCGTCTTTTTCCTCACAGGCGGGACGACGCTCGCCACACGTTGGAATTCTGCTCGTTGCAAAGCGATGCTGTTTTTCATATTAACATATCTCGCAAAGCGCATAATCCTGCAACAATTCACATAACCTTACTTTTAGTATTCACCATCTATTTTAACACCGCCAATGAATGGCGTATCAGACAAAATAAAAGCAGCGGATTTTTACTTTTACGTGAATAAATAAGAGTGACACTCCTGCTGTTTGCAAAATACAAATCGCAAATAAACACTGCGAGTGTGTATACATATTGATTGGATGATCCAGCATGTTGAAGATGACTATTATGTCACCGGAAATAATTATTATGCCATTCGCAAATTGTTTATGAGCTATTGCGATAATCAATTCAAATTAGTGAGATGATACATACATTCCAGCTGGAAGTAATTGCGCGATTTATTGGATTAAGTCATCTCAGTTTGAAATGTGCTCTTGACCGTCCTACTTATGACATCACGAAAAGAATTCTATCGGAACAGTAATAAAATACATGGTAGCGAATTATTATGAGAAATTCAAGTTAACGTGCTTGAACTGTTGATGTTCTGTGAATATAAACAAAATGAAAGTAATGACTGTCGAATGGATTGTCAAATATTAAAATAAGTCGTTATATTCGAATAGCAATAGAATCTAGCCAAGATTGGTCGCTATATGCGAAGATGACGAAAAACTTTCAGGAAATGTACTCTCGAATGTTCTACTTGTCACAGCTCATCATAAACACAAGAAAATGATTTAAAACGCTAATAAAATTGTTGAAATTATTATGAGAAATTTAAGTTAATTGCAATTGAAGCTTTAGATAGATGTGGATGATCTGTGAACGTAAAGAAAATGGAGAAAATTGCAGAACGAATTCTCAAATATTAAAGTCGGTCGCCATATTCGAATAGGATTTCAATAAATTTATTCTGAATCTATTCAAGATTGGTCGTTATATGCGAAGATTGAGTCAATATATAATTAGGCCATTTTCGGTAGACTCCTACGTATGATATGACCTCTATTCCAGTCGAATACTGAATTGCTGGAATCGGTCGTTATATTCGATGAGTATTTCAGTCGAATCAACGTTGGTCGTTATATGCGAAGATAGCGTGATAAGCATTGATTCAGTCTGCATTAAAGCAAAGAACCTTCTATAAAATTTAAGAATTCTGTTAATAATAAGATAGTGTAAATTGTTTTGAGAAATGAAATTAATTCAAACTTTTCCTTGATTGCATTTGAAGAATTTTGATGGTCATCTAGTAAATAAAATGGAAGAAAACTGCAAAACCACTGCTCAAATAGTAAAATCCGTCGCTATATTCGAATAGCATTCCAATAGATTTGTTATGAATCAGTGATAATTGGTCGTTATATGCGAGAAGACATTATAAAATTAGATTCAGTCAGTATTAAAGTAAACAACCTTCTATAAAGCTTAGAAATTCTATTGGAACAGTAATAAATTAATGTAAATTTTTATGGGAAATCATATTTATCCAAACTTTTCGTTCATTGCACTTGAAGATTTTGGCACCGGCTGGTGATTTTCACACGTAAATAAAATGGAAGAAAACTGCAGAATGAATCCCTAAAATATTAAAATCGATCGTTTTATTCTCATATTCTCATAATAGATTTGTTATAAATCACTCTCAAATTGGTCGCTATATGCGAAGATGGCGTTATAAACGAACATTTAGTCGCTATATAGGCAAACCACTTTCTCAAAAATTAAACTGTCTTATTGAATTACTTATCACATCATAAACATACTAATCAAATAGTTTTCAATGAAAACTTTGCTGATTAAATTATATATGGTAATTCAGGAATCTTCCACGTCGCTCGGCCCGCTGTAAATTTAATTTAAGAAAGAGTGTGTCTTATATGAGGTCAAAGGATCACGGCTGTCATTCATCGCTATGGCAGAAGAAAAGGTTAATTGTCCTTAATTAAATTCCCTTTCTTGTTTTCATTTCATCGTCTTTGACTGCAGGCGAATTGCATTCTCGTCGTGTAATTGCATTTATTCCGCGTCTGGTGCGTTCATTGATCCGATGATGTAACTAATTAGACAGACAGCTTGTTCATCTCTCCACTTTATTTGAGACACTTCAAAACCTTATCCTTGAAGATCCTTGAGAATCCTTAAAAATCGATTTTTATCATTTTTACGAAGGACTCGAGCAAAAAAGGCGAGGTTGTTTGCGCTGAGAGTTTTTGTGGTATAAATTTTATGACGTAAAGTCGTATAAATTATCAAAAATTGTGTATGTACTTAATGTGTAATTTACGAGGAAAATACTTGCGTGCACATAATAAGAAAAGCTCGCGGAAATTCACGCTAGCGAGCGAGCACAAATATATTGGGAGGTAATTTACGACATTCTAAATCAATACGAAGCTGAATGCGTTTGTTGTCGAGGGAAAACTCATTGTGAATTTCGCTTAGTCGCAAGTGAATATAAGTTGGCGGCTAAAATGCATTTGTACGCATACGTTTGTGACTAATATTTTTTCCACGAGCGCGCTAGCGTTTGAAGCAAACGCAGTCATAACTTTTACTGCGGCTGTTGCTGTTGCACTGGCTCCAGCCGTCGATATAATAAACAATATAGCATGCGACACACTCGCTCGTTGGGATTAGAATGTTGAAATGTTGTGTAATTTTATATGTTAATTCGCCATAATAGAAGAATTATTTTTATATCCAAGCGGCGTGCGAGCCATTGGGATATTTATGTGATTCGTTATGTGCTGTAATTGTTATTGCACTATTATATCACTTTTATTCCAATTATATTCCATCAAGGTTTACGTTTAATTAAATTCTTTATATGGAGATGAAATTCCAACCTCGAATTTCTGATCGGTTTATCCTCACATCATTAAGAGAAATTCTAGATTCTTTTCGATTCAAGGTTGATAAGGGTTGCATAATATGCATACCTACATCTTTGGTCGCTATATGCGATGATGGCGTTATAAGCAAAGATCTAAATATGATTTAAGTAGAATGTATTTATGGTTGGACGTTATATGCAATATGGCGTTATAAGCGAGGTGTATAAATATATTTCGGGGATGAAATTCCAACCTCGAATTTCTAATCGGTTCATTCTCAAATTATTAAGAGCATTTCTAGATTCTTGTTTATTCAATGTTGATATAAGGGTTGTATAATATCTATATATCCATTCGATATGGCGTTATACGCGAGGTCCGTATAAAAACATTCTTTTTACGGAGATGAAATTCCAACCTCGAATTTGATCATTTCATTTTCACATCATTAAGAGAAATTCTACATATATTCTTTTCGATTCAAGGCGAAGGAAGGTATGAATATATATCTTTGGTCGCTATAAGCAAAGATGGCATTATAACAGAACACGCTATAAAAACAAACTTTACACGGAGGTGAAATTCGAACCTCAAATTTCTAATCATTTCATTCTTACGTCATTAGGAGGTATTCTAGATGCTTTTCGACTCAAGATTGATATAAGGGTTGTATAATATTCGCATATTTTTGGTCGTTATATCCGAAGATGTCGTTATAACATTTTTCTGGCAAAAACTATAAATTAAAAACAATTTCATTATTTACGTGGAAGACATCAATTTTGCCTGGCTAAATCTATTTAAGATTGGTCGCTATACGCGAGGTGCCGTTATAAGTGAAGTTGGTATAAAAACATTGTTTATATGGAGATGAATTCTAATCTCAAATCATGAGCATTTTATTGTCACATCATCGAGAAAAATTCTAGATTCAAGACTGATATAGGGGTTGCATAATACGTTCACATCTATTACATTAGTTATTATAGGGGTGCTCTTTTATTCTTTATGCCCTTTTGTCCTCTTTATTCAACAGTTGAAGTTAGATCCATTTAAGATTGGTCGCTATAAGCGAAATAGGTGTAAAAACATACAGGTTTTTGTAAAATTACGGCGAAATCTCTAAATTGAAAACAACTAGAAGTGAAATAATTTATTATTGAAATTCCTTGTAACATGGACGAACGCAGCAAGACAATTTTATAATCTTTAATTTTTAAGTGGTGGTTGGTATATGCGAAATGGCGTAAAACATTCTCTTTTCTCACATCATCATGAAAAATTATAGATATAGGGGTTGCATAATACGTTCACATCTATTACATTCGTTATTATAGGGGCGTTCTTTTGTTCTTTACGCCCTTTTGTCCTGTTTAACAAGCAATTTCTGGTGGAAATGCCACCGTGGGTTATCAACCCACCCTTATCAAATATACACTAGAGAAAAGGCGCGCCTCTTCTCCCCTCGGTAGATAGCACCATCTTAAATAACTCACCTACTCCCAGGAGTGGAATCGATATCGTGTAATATCGAGTAAAAAACGCATAAAAAGTATGCGCATGCATCATTTCCTTCACTCAAGTATTTTATTTTATGATCGCGCGTCGAGAAAAACTCTTCAGCATTCCAGAATGTTCCACAAACGTAGCAGTCGTAAAGTTCCCAAACATTATCCTGCTGCGACACGACGCGACATGGCATGGCATACTTACGCCAATTCGGGAAATGCACACGCGTCCAGACGACAACAACATTTCTTGCGCGCAAAATAATCTTGTACGGCGAAAGTGCCGCTCAAGGCTGCACCTCTATAAACGGAGACGTCAAGTACACACTCTTATTATTTAACACGATAAATAAATCAATACGAATTTCAATTCGTTTTTTCAGCCGTGAATCAATTTGATGCGTGTGCCATTAATCGCACTCTTTTCTTTGTTGACCAAGATGCGAAACAAGTTGTTGGATCATGTAAATAAAGGGTGTTTCCATGACAACACCTCACAAGTGTATTCCAGCAGTTGTCACATTGAATTTTTCTTCCTTTTTCTAATCATTATACAAATGCAAAAACAATGTAAAATCGTCTGTTGTAAGAGTAGTGAAAGAGTAGAAATATTATCGTTTTATTCACGAGTTAATTTAATTCATTTTATTCGTTACTTTCCTTTAGAAAAAGTACATTTAAAAGTGTTGACAACTGCTGATTATTCTTCAGTCGATTATTGAAATATGTTAGAGTACTACTTTGGATTGGTCGTTATATATGAAGATGGCGATATAAGCGATATCGGTATAAAAACATACCAATTTCTGTACATTTGAGGTTAAATCAAAATTAACACTTATTGTTATTGAAATTCACTGTACATTGAACATAAGAAATCACACAATTTTATAATTTAAATTAAAAACATCAGTTTTGTGTGTCTTTATCAACTTATGATTGGTCGCTAAATGCGATGGTGGCGTTATAAGCGAAGTAGTTAGAGAAACATATAAATTTCTGTAAATTTGAGGTTAAAGCAAAATTAACACTTGTTATTATTGAAATTTACTTCATACAATTCATACAATTTTATAGTTTAATTTAAAAACGTCAGTTTTGTGTCTGAATCAACTAAAGATAGTCGCTATTTGCGTTATAAGCGAAGTGGGTATAAAAATACACAGTTTTCTGTTATATTACAGTGAGAAACTACAAGTGAAATATTTTATTATTGAAATTCACTGTGCATGATGAACGAATGCAACGAGACACATTTATAATTTAAGTGGAAGTCGTCAGTTTTGCGTGTCTAATGCACATTTACAACAGCGCAAGGAAGATGGCTGCAGACTGATGAAAATACACATACTGTGTGCGAGGTGGTAGACGTGGTGTTGAAACTCGTGCCAAAAATGAATTCGTTTAAAGGGCATTGTACTTGGCGTTCTGCTAGATACTTTAAACTTAATTCGATCGCTGCACGCTACCGAGTGTAACCACAACAAATCCAATCGCAACGTGTCCTAATTTCACCCGAAATATTGCCACAAATTGGAAATTTTGCTTTAGCTCAAAAATTGAAAAAGTGATATTTGCTCATGTCACGCTATACACATCGTAATCTATTCATAGCGGTGATAACATGGCATATTACATGTAATTAAGTTAAGTTAACTCTTGCTCCAGTAACGAAATAATATTGTTACCTTGAGGAGAAACACCGCAAACACGCTAAACCAAACTGAACTCAACTCTTACTCAACGCAACGCAAACTGCGTTCCAAGTCGCATATGAGTGTTTAGTGATAAATTAGCATGAATTATGCAGGATCAATGATTACCACTCTATGCATAGTAATTAATCTTCAATAATTTTATGGCATGCGCAGTGCACTTGTGCGTTTGAGCTTTGTGTTCGCTAATGTCTGTTGTTTGTACTAGCATGTTCAATATGTACTGATAGTTGACCGATTTATGTAGGTCTTCCTAGAATGCTTCATGCGAAGAACATTGCTTCAACGCTGATGGCCGTTGTAAAATTTAAAAGGTTTCAGAGTGCTTTACGTTTTTCATTTCTTCATTTCAAGTGGAATCAATTGCTTCATTTCATTCATTAAGATATGAATTAATTTAATATTTATTAACATAGTAAAGTAAAGTGTGGTTATGGTGGGAAATTCAAGGCGATTTAAACAAATGATAAGAAATAATGAATGGAAGTTGGATGACTTTATTTATTTAGTCACTATATTTGAATTATATTTAATTAAATTAATTCAGTCATATTCAGAGAGTGTGACGATGTTTGAACTGCTGGCAATTCGACCTTAGCCAGTATTTCTTGCTAGAATATCATTATAATTTGCGGTTTAAATTTTTTCATTTCAAATGGAATCAATCACTGCAATTCATTCATTGAAATATAAATTAATTAATTTAATATTAATATAGTTTATGCGAATGAATGATGAGATATAATATTAAATGAAGCCTGGATGAATTTGTTTACATAGTGGATATGTTTGAATAGTTTTTAATTAAATTTAGTTAATATCCAGAGACACTATTTCATGTAAGAATATCATCTTATTTTGAATTTTAGCAAAATAGGAAATATGCCAATTATAGTTATATAAATAGTGACTAGACTTCTCAGTTACTACGCGAAAACTCATTAAGTTGACTTAAGATGATACAGATCAGTTAAGGATAGGTGAGTAGTTTGTAGGTTGTGATTGGATTAAATATATCGGTGTGAACTCGAAAAGAGCGAGAATACGCAGGATTGTTAAGGGTGGCGAATACGATAGGGATATTCGCGATACACGATATTCGATAGTAACCAACGATCCGCGGTAGATTTCGCGGTGGCCTACATCTTCAAGCTCAGTTCCATATTAAGTGGGTACTTCGTTTGAGTAATCGGGTCTCACCCTGGTGATCTACCATAATCTCCCTTCGGTAGCTTCTCGCACAATAATAATAATCACTCTTAGATGTGTCTAAACGTCTGCTCGTATAACGATGCATCCTTCTCGACGAACAAATATCCTGATCAGGTTAACATCACTCGTTTTTATCCATATCGTCCAGGAATTCTAATGTACACTGTATAGCGCCACTCACCCGTGGGCTGTGAGTGTTTTTTTTTACAAAATAGCTTGACAGTTAACAGCCAGGGTCGATTCATCGGCGGGCGAAACGTCCTAGAACCATCCAATCATGGACGTTCATGCATCCCTTATTAATAAGCCTGATTGCATGCTCGGTCATCCATCGCCCTTATCATGATCATCGTGCCTGCCGTCCTTACCACCCCCATAAACCCGCTTAATTAAAATTTTAATTAAATACTCCTGATTTTAAACCAACTTCTCAGCTTATTTCACTCCTACACCCGCCGAGGGTTGAATCGTCAGTAAAGAAAACATCATAAAACCATGCAGCTATAATTTTTATGTCACATAATTTTAATTGAAAATCAAGATATTAAAGGGCAATAAAACAGAATAATAATAATGGTATCAAAAAGTTAATCTAAAACAAGTCGTTAGAACTTAATAATATTCTATATATATACATAATATTTTCTCTTTATGCGTTTATTTTCAATCAGAATTCTTGGAAAATAGTATGAAACTTTTATGCAACTCTTCAAAGCTTATTACGATACGTAGGTATAGTTCACAAAGTACGTGAGTTAATTTAAAAGTTTTCAAAAACGTTTTGCGTTTATTAAATACTTTAGTAGGTATGTTTGTTAAATCTAGCGTATCCTTGCAGAACTCGAAAATAGAGCTGCGCGCGAAACGGTAAACTTTAATTAAGTGCTTGCCTTTTTTAAAAAGCGCCGTGTGCGCAGCGCCACGACATCTTCATTAATATCAGTAATATTTATATTTGGACGTACGGCGTTCAATCGCTCGTCGCAATTTCTACACGTACGATGGAGCATTTATTTGTACGGTAAAAGCGGGGCCAGTGCGCTCGTTGCATCGCCGCCGACGACGTGCAAAAATGTTCTTCGAGGTGGTCGGCTCGCACGCTGTGTTTTTGCGCAAGCCGGTGAAATTAGAAAAATCCGCGCGCGCGTTCGACAATTTTGCATGCGACGATTGATCCCCGTTGCGTTGCTTCACTGTTTAGTACACCAACGCACACAACATGTGTACCTCTTGTTCAATGCACAATATTCGCGAATTAATTTTATTTATTCGCGTTTCGTCTGTTTGCTATAAAATTTAATTTTAGCTGCAATCCAACACAACCTTCAAGAGCCTTCATTGTGTGTACAACATTCGAGTAGATTTTATGCTTATGCAATTGCACAGTTTTCTTTTTTATTGCTGTCATTTGCCTAATATTTATTGTTACAACACGGAATTGGATTATTTTCGTTTTATTACATTTTACAGCCCTATCGCAATTTTGTACGCAAATTTTTATTTACTCATCGTTGGGTGACAGATAGTCAGGGGTGACGTGGGTGACATTTACAAAAAGGGTGACGCCGGTAAAAACTGATGATCTTGACAAAAGTGAATGATGCTGAGCATTAGGAATAGGGTGACACTAAGTAATTGAGTAATATTGGATGACATATAATGGGTGACGCTAACATAATTCGAATATTGCGTGTAAAAATAATTCTTGTACATATGATTGATAACAATGTCTAAATATTGCAATTTTTATCATATTAAATTAATTACTTAATGCACTTACCCCACTCTAGCCAACAGTACTATCTTGTTAATTTATCAGTGAAGAAAACGGAAAAAGGAAGTTGCCAATTACCGTGTAGAAATGCTTTCTAGTTAATCACAAATCATTTCATCGATTTGCGAAAAAAACTCTCTGAAGTGCATACAAAAAAGTAAAAGTCAAACGATACTTTCACCTCCCATCCGTTTCTAATCATCAAACTCGGCTGTTTTTAATCTATTCATTTGCATTGATAATCACCCATACATAGTGAGTGAGGTTAGAAAACCAAACGAAATAAGCACCTGTGCATTCAATAATTATTGCCTATCGATCGAATCGATTCGATAAGCTTATTGAGAAACTATTAAACGATGAATTACTTCGTTACTCACTCACTTGACGATAGCGTTTCAGCAAGATGAAAAATTCTACCGTTAATGGGCTTAAACTATCGCATGAAATATGCGCGTTAGTTAAAAAGTTAATGAAGCAATTCGATGAAGAATGGATACGCAGCGTTTGAATAATTATTGCAATTATCAACAAACTCGGCGAGAAATTGTTGTTAATTATGGTCAATTTACATGGTGATGAACATCTCAATGTAAATTTAACAATTTACAAATGTAGGTCAACCGAAAGGCTTCTGATAAATTTCGCGCAAATATTTATGATATATTCATGCGTTTTATATAAACAAATTCAAATTGTGTGTTAGTTGCTACTGTGCGGACTAAGTTTATCACTTTTTTATCAAAAACGTGCAAGAGTTTGAAAAGCTATTAAAGTTACACGATAAAGTTTCGTTATTTTCACGAAAGACAAAATACAAGTTTCATTGTCGCCTGACGCCTTAGAGAGTTTTGCAATCCCTCGCGTATAATTTTCCATTCAATTTCAAAACACCCTGCACACGCCCGGTGTGCTTTTTCATCCTGTCGTTTCGAATTTTAATAAAACTTAGAACGCGTTGCGCGTTGGATTGCGATGGCTTTCTTTGGCTTCCTGCCTTCTTTTGTATGTAAGCACATCGACAATGCACGTTTCCCATGCATAAGTGCATGCAAACACACCGACGACACGCACACAGTCGTAGGCAGCTTGGTGAAATTTTTCATTTTCGTGCTTGAATTTTACATGGATTAAATTAGTTTAATGTCGCTCGCGAGGAGAGAAAATAGCTGTAATTTCGCACTTGCTCCACTTTTTTTCGAGCTTAAAATAAACTTTTAAAAATGGCTTAGAAATTAACTAAAAATAAATAACATTTTAAACGCAATAAATTTAATTAGCAAGATGGAATTCATGTCAAGAGGTGATAATTATAATTTATTGATTTTAAAGGTCAAATTGTTGGATTAAAATAATTGGCGTTGGTGTAACGGAATTAATTTGGAATTTATTTGTCAGAAATCTTTAAATAAATTAAGATTTAAAATAAGATAAGTTATATTTGTGGGAGTGCGGGAGAATAGTAAGGAGGGACGATTGAGAAATAATATCAAGCTAAATAATTAAGGGAACTCGTTTGACGATGACCAATGATATTTCACGATCGCTATTCCTCGAGAGCATTCGCAGTATTTCGTTCATCAAGTGTGAATCGAACTGAATAGTTTGTGCACAAATATCAGGGGCGTGCACGTCGTTCGCGAAGAAATCCGATGCATCTCGAAGCATTATGATTTGTTTTAAATGCAAATAACGAGAATAATTATTTATTTAAATAAAGTTAACTTTACAGGTTATTATTCTGCTTTAGCCAAGCTTTCAAATTGTATAATTGATTTCCTTGAGTCTTTTTGCAGTCATTAAATAATGAACTTTAAAATTTGAGGATCTGCCAGAATCGAGTTCATATTCAAGTTTGAAGTGAAATTGTTACTAAATTAATTGAAATAAAATATCCATATTCATAAACTACAATTAATACTTTATTATTTTCTTCAAAATGTGCTGTACGCTCTTGTTATAAATACCCTGTATAACAGTGGTTTCCAAACTTATTTGGCCCTATATAATAATTTTTACTTAGCGTCTTATAAAATTATTCATCGCTCCCAAATGCATCTCAAATTATCGCCGCCTCCTAAACTGTGCCCATAAAGAGGCTGTTGCGCCCCCAGGAATCTAGAGCATAAAAATTTAAATCCACGTTCGAATTTGTACTAAATACTTTATCTTTTTGTTCCAGATTCATTTTGGATTTTTACCAACAACCTAACTTAATTTTAAAATCGGTGAGTACCAACCAACTATATTTTCTTTACAAAAACTTCCATGACACATTTTATAATTTTATTCCTATAAATAACAGTTATTAATCACCAATACAGTTAGATGATTGGTGAATTTGTAATTTATATGACAGCTGCAAATTAAATCTAGGTATTGAAATAACTCATTTAAAAAAGCATAGCGAAAGAACGCCATAAAAAAAGTTAGCAGTTCATATGCCACTAACTATAAAAACAACAAATGGTGTTATTTTCTAATAAGAAATGCAAAACGCATAATGAAAAACATGCTAAAAGTCGCCTCTGACGATAGACATCTCGGTAGTTAGTAGGGATTAAAATGCTAAACAAATATGACTCTCAACTTGTTTATTACACCAGCAACGTGCAATAAGCAACTATTTTCGAGCGGAAAACAAACACGCAATTGCATAAAATTTACGTGATTTACTCATTCATTCAATTAGCACAATTCACAAACAAGCACAAGTGTACGTATGCTAAGTACTATCAGAATTGTTTGGAAATAGTTTGCATGTTATTCAATACAACTGCTAAATAAGTCTGAAATGCTAATATTAACTTTCAATTAATTATGACATACAATTTTTTAATGCAATACTTGGAATAACAAATCAATGTTTGTTCACGCAACCAACCATCACGATAAGTGATTGCTCGTTGATCGCGCACACAAAGTGAAAAAGTGACATGAAATTGCATTGAACTATTTATTGACGATCAATGAATGCATGCGTGCTCATCCTCAATGCAGCAGTGCATTCCGTGGAATTGCACGGCAAAACAAAACGGCCTACATACTTTCGGCTCCATGCAATTGCTTTTATTAAATGCTGGCGCGCCAAATGCATGGAATTCTTGCAAACAAATAAACTATTCAACTATCAACTTCCATCTTGTTATAAATAATTTAATTCTAACCGAGATAACATCCTCTTCATTCAACTATACAAAGGTTGCCTTACTCGTACCACTTCTCAATAAACTCATTCTGCATCACAAACATAAACTCCAATTCATAAAAACAAATGCGTTTAAACAATTTACTTCAACATTAATCAGATAATAATTATAATCTAAATTTTATTAAACAAAGATGGCATCAATAAAGAATTACTAAGAGTAAATACATCTTAAATTCATCAGTGGTTCCCAAACATTTATGACTTGCCGCCCCTTTTCGAGAAAAAAAATTACTCAGCGTGCCCTTAGACTAATTTTTACTTAGTGCGTCTTATTTCACAGCCCCAAATATTACTTGTTTAAGGGGCGGCAGTTGTGGGAATTACTAATTTAAATCATTTATTTAAATCTTACAATATTTCATTACTCCCAAATATAACTCAAATCATCGCCGCCCCCTTGGAAAGCTATCATGGGGAGGTAGTGCCCACTTTATGAATTACTGATTTAATTCATTTATTTAAATCCTATAATTATTCACTGTATACCACAAATCATCGCCGCCCCCTGTGAGGCTATCATCCGGGGGCGGCAGCGATCTCGTTTGGATTCACTGGTTTAACTCATTTATTTAACTTCTTGAAAACAAAATAACAAATCATTTTTAAGATACAAGTCAATTCATGTAAAGATCAACAATACGAAGACTTTGAATTGCTTATTCGTTAGCTCGCTTAATTTTTTGGCGTTCTGAATCATGACGAGGTCATTAAAATAAATACATGCATTAGTATCCCACATATTGAGGAATGATTGTGGGTGCCAGGAATGAATGAATATAATATACCTGCGTTTGCTTGCCGCGTGTGGATATTTCGACATTCACTAATCGCTGCACGAGCCGCAGATAATAGCAAATATAAATTTGAATATGAGATTTCACACCCACGCGCACGCTGCGAAACAAGATGGCCGCCGAGTTTATTAAAAAATATTCTGTCACAATAATCTCAATATATAAAAATGACTTTTACGCATGCATTAGAACAATAATAATATTAATAATAATGTAGGTTGGTTGCATTAGATCGCTATGAATTTCAAGAACATGGCGGCATTATGCAAGCGAAAATAGTAAAAGTTCTTAGAAGAACATGCATTACACACACGAAATATAATAAAGCACACACACTCTTTCTGTGCTAATCGACTATTCTTGAATTAATAGTTTAATCAGTTAAAGTGCGCGCGTATGAAGTTGCTTTTCATGTTTGTTTCATCGTGTGTGCAACTTGAACTCTCAAACTCGTTGCCGTAAACTGAATGCAATTCTGTTTTCTGTGATGTTTTATTTGAATAAAAGTACGTCTCGTACGTTGCAACTTCTTCTCGCTGTGTTATCTACTGAAAAAAGGACGTATAAAAAGCATATGCATTTATGCTTAATAAATTTTGTATGCGACTTACGCGAGAACTTTACATTTTACATTGTTGCATCAACTTTGAATGCGCATTGTTGACTTTACTGCTTTTATGTAAATGTTTCGTTCAGTACATTCGCCACTTGCTAAGAAACATTGCGTTCATTGAATGGTAGCAAATATTTTAAGACGAAAACTTAAAAATATCAAAATAAGTTTTTATTTTCTTTCTTAAGTAGACATTACTTAAGCAGGATGATGAAATACTTAATTAGTTACTCAATTTGCTTGATTGATCTGTCAAAATCAAAATATTTCACGTTCTCATTGTGAAATACGCACAAAATACGAAAGGTCAAAATAAGTTTAATTGAAAGTTTCACAACAAAGTCGAAGAAAGCCATTTACGGCGAGAAAAAGTAATGGATTTTGCGAAAGGTATTTACATAATTTAATTGGAAAACTGGCCATCTTAACTTCACTGTTTACATTTTCTCATTTCCGCGCAAAACGTTTAGAAGCAGGTATTGTTCCATTGTTTATTTGTTTTACTTATTAGCAGAAACAAACGACTTGTGAGAAAACCACACGAGGAAATCATCCATAAAACGTTGCAAATTAGTCTCATTTCTTTGAAGAAAAAGGTTGAGAGTGAAAATAATTCAACGTATTTCGACTTAATGTAGAAAAAGTGTTGTTATTTCATGTTCACACATATTTTACAGTAGTATTAACAGCGTAATTCCAGCACTCTTGGACTAGATTTCGCATACGAGAAATTACATGCTAAGCAGTGCAACAATGCGCATAACAAAAGATGTGTCGGTGGTGGTGTGTTTGAAAGAAAGTTAAATTGCAAAGTAGTTTTATTCAAATGGAATGGTCTGCATGCCATATTCACATGTCCTCAATACGAGACGCATGCGTGTTTAATTAGTTGCTCGCTTTTATTTATCGTTTCCTCATCTTAATACGCACTTAAGCCCGATTGTGATGAATGCTAATTGTGAGAAATGTTTGATTTGGAAAACAATCAAAAATAGATTCGCGATTGTAATTTATGTCTCTTATCAATATGCATAAGCATGCGAAGAATCTGCAATTGAAATGTCTCGGAAGGTATTGCAGTGAAAAGAGCATTAGCATAAAAGAAATTTATTTGTTCACTATGCATCGCATTAAGTTTTCTGCCATTCCAGCAGCATCATGATGGTGCAGTACGTGAAAGTTCTGAATACGCGTACTCTGTAATTCCATGATTTACGTCTTCATCCTCCGAGGCAGCATATTAATTAATGTTTTGTTATTGCTCGTTGTTGCAGGTTATGTGCTGCTACTGCACGTACACAACACGCGACGAAGAATGCTTAAACTCTCTCGAAAATCGCTGAGATAATCAGCAGCAGCAGCAGCAAAAACGTTTTGGTTCTTCTTGCGTTTATTTGCTTTGTTTTCGCTTCGCTCTGGTTTGTACGATGGCAACGACTGCACGAAGGAATCCAGACGAAGATATTGCGGCGATTGCGAAACAAATCAGCGATCAGGCCGAAGCCATCTATCAGAATTGGAAGAGTCGCGGTCTGGGTCCAGCTGATCTCATCTCGTGTCATGCTGCCGGCGACACGTCGAAATTAGGGTAAATGATGTTTAAACATTGACGAAGATTGTTCACTAACTTATGCAGTACACGCAGATCAATGTTGAAGCCACAGCCGCCGGCGAAGCCATCGATTGAGCTGCTGGCACAGGCGCCCAGCATGGACAACAATCGTCTGGAGAAGTTGGTGAAGAATTTCGTCGTCGAGGATAAGGCACGCAATGCAGCGCGCAATAAGGCGATGCCGTCGAGCATTCAATTCGCGCTGGAGAAGTTTGAGAAGAATTCACAGGCGGAGACCGCGTCGCCGCCGGCGCCGAATTTCGCCAAGCGTGGCACGCCGCTCAAGAGTACCTTTGCGCCCGTCGCAACCACAACGAACGCGAGTCCCACAAATGGGATCGACAGCGTGCTTCTGAATAATGGATACGCATCAACGAACAGTGCTCCTATCCAGGGAAAAGTAAGTTTGCACCTGTCCAATTGAATTTTTTGCCCTACGTGTGCATTCAATGACCCAAATTCCCAAAAGTGATGAAAACTTTTTAGGTTAACTGCTCAACCACGCACATGATTACATTATGACTAACATGCGAAAGCGCAATCGGATGATAATTAATTGGATGAGCCATAAGGAAATTACGCTTAGATAATGAACATTTGTTATGATGTTGCGCAATCAAAATACCGACCGTGATGCATTGTGCCAGCAGCAGCAGATACAATCAGTGATCATTTTAATGAAGATTAATAATAGGTGTCGATAATTTGTTATTTAACTGACGCGTGCGACGCGCCCGCATAGAGATGCTGTTCTAATTAAAAGCCCGGCTGAAAATAGACGACGGCGAGCGCATTGAGATTCAATGCCCGTCCGAGAGCATTCGATGCAGTGCTACCTATTTATTTATTCGATTACTCGCTATTAATTCGCAAACGAATTCTGCCTTGCTTGTGCGTGATTAATCTAAAGTGGATGTTTGTTGCTCTTCAGGTACAATCAGGCCAAAAGCCTGCGATCGGCCAGAAACCGCAAATCTCACCGAAGCCACGCTTGGGCGAAACCATCGAAATGATCCTGCCGGTTGACCACAGTCCGCTGCAATCGTGGCCGCTGAAGAACCGAGTCATCAGTACTGATAATGTTAAGAAGACTGCGTCGGAAGTGCGGCCGGCAGGCAAAGCAGCCGCCTCCTACGTGGACGAAGTGGCGTTGGAGGAGAAGAAGCTGCTGGCGGCGTTGAAGAATGGCGACGTTCTCAACGAGGACGCTACGGCTATAAATCGCAGCGAAGTGACGACCAAATGGGGCGTTCGCAATACGAGACGTCCAGAGCAGCAGGTACCGCATCCCGAATTAACATCCAGCCAGCGCCAGCATCTACGCCAGAACCAGGCGAATCCAGTGCGTCCGTTCTTGACACGCGGCTCGGTGGCGGAGCGCGTTCTTATCTTCGAGCGCTGTCCCAGCGACTTCCTGCTGGATAAGCGCATCCGCAGTCCTGTGGTGCCGCTACCCAAACCGCAGGTGAGTTATGCCAACGCTTATTTGATTAATACGTTGCGTGCGGTTGTGTGGGCGTAATGAACACAAGCAAATTGCCAAGGACGTGCAAAATTGCCGCGATTATGTAACGAGATAATTGTTTAATGCCACGATAGAGATTGCGTGCGCTCTCGGTCATGCTTTGCGAAAGTATTGATTTGTTACCAGCAAGAATATATACATTTGAAGGTAACATTTGAGGGAAAATGCGCTAAACCACCTCCGAGTTATATGCGTCGTAATTTATCGTTGTTTCTCTTTGCAGCCGCTGCTTAAACAACAGACAACCCTACCGCATACGACACTCCAAAGGCATATCCGTGCGAACCGCAGCAATGTGCATATACCGCGCTTCCACTTTCCAATGGGCAAGCCATGCACGCCGGGACAGACGGATCAAATTCGACAGCGTGTTGCGGACGCGTTCCGTGCGATCGGCGAACGCGCATCGCGCGAACACTTTGCGCAATTGACAACGGCCACCCAACTTCCGCTCTACTGGAAGACACCTTTATATTTAGCTGCATGCGCCGACAAAGGTAGTTGCACTCAGGAGCAGTTCATGACCTTTTGGAACGGGTACGTGCGCGCAATATCCATTCCGGAGAGATCGATTATGCGACTGATATATATTTAATTCATTGCAGCATGGCGAGCACGTGTCACGATGCCGCCGCCCGCTTCGTCTACATTCTGACGCGCGGCAAAAAGAACTGGCTGGGGCCGGATGACTTCATTCCGTTGGTGCAGGACGTCGTCGAGACGCATCCGGGTCTCACGTTCCTCAAGGAGGCGACCGAATTCCACTCGCGATACGTGCACACGGTGATTGCGCGCATTTTTTATTGCGTGAATCGATCCTGGAGCGGCCGCATTACCGTGCCGGAATTGCGCCGCTCCAACTTGCTGAACGTGATCCAAATGCTCGAGGAGGAAGAGGATATCAATCAGGTCACTCAGTATTTCAGCTACGAGCATTTTTACGTGATCTACTGCAAGTTTTGGGAGCTGGATCGTGATCACGACTTGTTTATTGACAAACAGGACATGACACGACACAATGACCACGGTATGTACTCGACAAAGATGCCCATTCTCACATGGGACGTTCACGAGTTGGCTAAACACGCATTAATATTTCAGCGCTTTCGAAACGCATCATCGATCGGATTTTCAGCGGTTGTGTGACGCGCGGCGATGAAAAACTCTCCTACTGCGAGTTTGTCTGGTTCTTGCTGAGCGAAGAGGATAAACGCCATCCAACTGCGATTGAGTACTGGTTCAGATGCATGGATATCGATGGTGATGGTTTTCTATCGATGTACGAGCTGGAATACTTTTACGAGGAACAGATGCATCGCCTCGAAATGATAGGAATTGAAACTTTGCCATTTGAAGTAAGACATTTAATACAGTATCAACTTATTTATTCAACCCTCGTGCATTTAGGATTGTTTATGTCAAATGTTGGACATGGTTAAGCCGGCGATAACCGGTAAAATCGCGCTGAGTGATTTGAAAAAATGTAAAATGACCCCCATCTTTTTCGATACGTTCTTCAACTTTGAAAAGTACTTGGACCATGAGCAACGGGATCCGTTCGCTTCGCAACGCGATCATGATATTGATGGCCAAGAGGTGAGTGTTGAATGCCAATAGATTTTTTACAGATTTACATACTACTAACTAACACTTTCTACTGCCACGACCAAGCCCTTAACGAATTAATTTGGTTTTCTTTTTTCTTTTGCCTATGTAAGTGCAATACACAATCCCCCACGAGGGAAAGTGAAGTAAGTTCAATTACTGTCACTTTTAATAGTGCTTTGGTTTCTTTCTTGTTGCATAGAACATGAGTAACAGTATGATGCTCATCCATCACGATCACGATCGTTTTATAAGTTTATGCAACGTACCGTTATGTTAATTTTTTTTGTTGCTACAAAATCTAGCGTTAATTTGTATTAATTTATACGAATGTATTTTTAGCTTTCCGACTGGGACCGATATGCTGCCGAAGAATACGAACTTCTTGTTGCGGAAGAAGGCGGAACTGATGACCCCAATAGTCTGTAAGTGTTTGCTGCATAATTTCAATTTATTTCTCATGTTTATTTTATTCATATATTAATTTTATTCTATTCATTTTGAAGCCATTATAACTGCTATACTTATGTTTAGGGAATACGATTGCGGGTTTGATAGGGTAAGACGCTTTTGGTTGTCGTTCGGCATCGTGTTCAAATGTGCCTGTTATTAATAACAAAAGCGACGAAACTTGTTTAATTACCAAAATTAACATAATTAATCTTTGATTTAATGCATATCTTGCAATTACAGACTTTGCGTGGGTCAGTACAATTGATATTTCATAATAATTTAGGTTAAGTAATAATTAATTACAAGTAACAAGCAAATACTAATTTCGTGTTTCTTATTGTTCAGTTGAATATATTACTAAACATAATTACGAAATAATTTTCTCTGATTGAACCAGAAAGTGCATGTGATATATAAAATAACAATATTAACCTAATTATTTGCATTTGTTTTGTGTTCATATTAACAAATAGTTTTATGTTGAGAATGTCATTAATACATTTATTTGTAGCTCGTTCGATGAGGGCAACAATGATGACGATCCACTGTCGCAAAATCTTGACGTTGTCCTGGACTTGGACGGTCAAGGCGACGATGTTGCTACGGACGATAGTGATGAATGCAGCATTTAGTGACTCGAAATGTTCTGGAACGGTTCAGGTGTTTCTGCGAGATATGCGCGTATTCCTTCCGCGAGGACGACTCGTTTCTTCACAGGCTTATAAAATGATACTACAAAGTAGTGTGATACGGTACGAAGCGGTCGATACCAAAAGAATTATTGAAACAATAACTAATTTGTCTCAAGTTAGTTTTGATAATTGAATATTTGAAGTTAGTGATAGATGCATCGTCCATGACTCATCAACTACGCTAATACCATATTCATGTTTATAGAATTATTTGCGACGACTAACTAATTCGTAGTCGAATGTGCTGCTGCTTGTCGAATATGTTTCGTTTGCAGACGCGATATCATTTTTCACATTTAATAACAAATCTCTAGTCTCTATACGAAATTATCACTTAAATGCTTTAATTTAACAAATCAAATATCGAATACGTTCTCCACTTTACATATAAATATAAATATTATATTTAGTGAATTAATCACAGATGCGTAACGCAACTTCAAGTAATAGATTTTCTATTTAATGTAATTATTTATTTCACATGGAAGTATTTAACGAGTGTGAGTGTTTGTTTTACTCAAAATTTTCTATATACTATTCTATATGGAGATACTCTGAAGAAGATAATTTAAATTTAATTGAATGTGCTGCTACATGTTTGATACTAGAAATATTTAGGAATTGTTATGTTGTGTTTGATCACCGTTATTATTGCTAATTGTTGTACATATTATGTATATTAGAACATTCTAATTGCGTCACTGCTACTTATTTCATTAATATCGATATCAATACTCATCAAATTTTAGTATTCTAGTATTATTATTATTGGTTGATTCAATCGAGCTTAAACATTATTATGACTTTGTTCGCGTAGTGAAAATAATGTTTCATTGTTAGTTGTATTCACCTCTCTTTGTTACATTACATTGGAATAGTTTATTGAAATTAATGGAATATTTAGACTTCTTACAATATTATATTAATCTTTTTATGATAAATACAATGTTATAGCATTGTAACAAATATTATATGCTATTTGTAAGTGGATAAGTTTATGTTAATCACAGGTTTACTAGTCATTTTTGAATTGATATTAATTGAAAATACGATCAATTAATCTATAAATATAAGGTTGTATAAATTGTTTACTATACTTAGATTGAAATACAGTAATCGTTTTCTTTAATACATCATTGTTTATATTGTGATATTGAACTGGAAAGTGCAGTAAAGTTCTAACGATGGCGCTATTGTTGTTGTCGGATTGTGCTGTCAACGGCTGTCAAAACAATCAGTCAGTTCGCCGACATCGTCAACTAAAAGAAGTTTCTGGAAGTGGTTATTCTTAGAAAACGAGTTGTTTTGTAGTGTTCAGTGGCATATTTCTACGTGAAAGGGTAAATTCTAAAATGGTTGACTACAGCAAATGGAAAAATATTGAGGTAATTGTGACGGAACATGGCTGATACTAATTTTAACCTCAAAACACTCTGTCTATATTAACGTACTTATTTTAACGTATCGCGAAAGGCTTATAGCTCAATTCTTGCACGTAGATTTCCGACGATGAGGACGAAACACATCCCAATATTGATACACCCTCATTATTCAGATGGAGGCATCAAGCGAGAGTGGAACGCATGGAGCAACATCAAAAGGAAGTTGAGACATTAGAGATGAACAAATCTAAGCATGAAAAGAAGATTGAGGAAACCAAACAGAAGATGCAACTGGACAGTAGTAATATGGATCAATTAAAGAAAGAATTGGAAGAACTTGAAAAAGAAAGCAGAAAAATCAGAGATCAACAGGATGAATTAAAGAAAAAGGAAAAGGTATGACTGATCTATCATTGCTAGTGATGTATTGTGAAGTTGACCATATTCTGTATGTTAGGTAATGCCATGGAATGTTGACACAATTAGCAAACCTGGTTTTGCAAAAACTGTCATCAATTCCCGACCTCCACCATCCAAAAATGAAGATTTAAGTGAAGAAGAACGAGAACAGCGTCTCAAGAAATTCATCAAAGATCATGAGAAGGAACTCAAACATTATGGAATGTTAAGAAGATATGATGATTCATGTGCATATCTGAAATCACACAATTACTTAGTGTCTGAAGACACTGCCAACTATTTGGTCATTTGGTGCATCAATTTACAAATGGAGAGCAAAGAGGAGTTGATGAGTCATGTGGCACATCAAGTTATATGCATTCAGTACATACTGGAACTTGCAAAACAACTCGTCTGTGATCCACGTGCATGCCTTGATGCATTCTTCTCCAAAATACAAGTGGCTGAACTTGAATATAAAGCATCATTTGAAGATGAGCTAACCCAGTTCAAGCAACGCATCAGGACACGGGCGGCAGAAAAGATGGAAATATTGGTGAAAGAAGCTGAGGAAGAAGAACGACAAGCACGACTTGGTCCAGGTGGTTTAGATCCTCTGGAAGTGTTTGAAAGTCTTCCGGACGAATTGAAGAAATGCTTTGAAAGCCAAGATTTACCATTATTACAAGAAACAATTGCAAAATTGCCGGAAGAGGATGCGAAATATCACATGAAGCGGTGTGTCGATTCTGGTTTATGGGTGCTGGATGCCAATAAAGGTAAAGATAAAGACACTGAAGAGGCAGCATCTTCATCTGAAGAAGCAGGCGCTTCGACAAGCAGTTAATTTACTTTCGAGCACTTCTCTAGCTGTTCGTTTCATATACTATATTAATAATGAAGCTTCTACTTTATGAGAAACCAAGCTTATTTTTACAAACAACAGTGAGTACTCATCATCATTTAGTGAATTGAATATTTTATTTCGTTTCGTAAGTAATTGCCAACAATTAAATTTAAGAACAAAATTATTCATTGAATAAAAAGTCACAGCATTTATAACATACTAATCTTATTGGCGGTGTTATTTAGTTGAAACATCCGTTCAAAATAAGCGTTCAAGGACATCAGAAAATTCTGAAGTTGCAACATAAACTCGTAGAAATTTGAAGTGTTTATAGTTTTCCATATAATACAAGAAGTTTTTACGTTCATCAATAATCAGGGTATCCAAATGCTTTGGTATGTAGAAGGTTGGTGCCAATGAGACACAATATGAAATATCCATGTATTTTAAGTCTTTGCAATTCCTGCAAATAGGTTCAATCGATTGCAAACTTCTACACGAACGTAGTTGTATCTTTTTCAGTTTTGGACATGTTTGTGCAATTGCTTCAATTGCATGTTTGTTTAAGAGGACGCAATACGTAAAGTCCAAATGTATGACATTCTCAAACACTTTTGGATTCTCGATGAATAATGCGTGTATATCATTGCCAGTGATGATGCAATTATGTGTGAAGCCAAATTCTTCAAGATCCCATAACTTTTTCGAGAATTCGCCAAAGAATTCTTTAGTTAAGTTCACTGCATATCGTATATTCAATCGTCGAAGATGTTTGCATTCGCATAGTTGTCCTAATGATCGCATTGTAAGCTGTCTCGAGTCCAATGTTAGAGTGCGCAGTTTGCCTGATAAATTAGCAATGAATATTAGCACATCATCGTCTATCAGGTTAATCAAAGGCGGGAATAAACCAATGTTGAGTTCTTCTAGCTCACGAGCATTCAAAATAATTTCAATGATTGTGTTCGTATTTAAGTTGATAGTTTTCACATTATAGAGATTCAAGCTTTTCAAGTTAACAAACATTGTTATTACCGAGGATAAATTCATGGTATCAATGTTTGACGAATCGAAATCTAGGCATTCCAAGTATGGGAAAGCTTTAGTGATATAGTTGAGGATCTTTTCATCAATTTGTGGATACTTTTTCATGGAGATCTTCTTTAGATTCGTGGACATCTTGTTGGCCTGAATTAGGATATGAAAAGGGTTTGGGACATTTATAAGGTTGAGACTGTAAAGATTTCTGTACGTGCGGAGAAAGTCATAAACAAAATACATTGGTGTTTCTTTATCTGTGACAGTTAAATGTTGCACAAATTTGTCAGTCATTATCACGCGTCTCCAGTTCTTGCAAACCAATGTCATGTATTTTATAAGGACGTCATTATCAATTTGTTCGAAGATGTGTTCCAGGACGCAAGTAGGCAAAAACGCCCAACCGGTAGGTGCTAAATTTGATCCGCTTCTACCTTCATATGGTTGAATTAAGCTCTGGCGTATACGCAAATTGCTCCTTATCATCGATATGGTATCACTCATACCTTCTGGGTATATTTCGTTAGCCATAACGTTAATTTGATGTTTCAGTTTTACCGAAAATTTAAATTTGTCGCAAAATGTTGGTATTTAATAGCGCTGCTAGTGGCGTGTGAGCGAAATAGCTAGCAACCATAAGCAACGTAACCTTGTTGAGTTGTCAACGAAGTCAATGCACGCGAATATAAAAACAAATCTTGACGTGTCCTTTCGCAGTCTGTGAATTTCAATTATTAATTGCAATTCTTCTCAATTAAAGCTTTACATTCGACGTTCAAACTATCGGAAGCCACTATGTCTCCCAAAGATCAGACTAATGTAAAAGATGCAAAGGTATGGCTTAGTTTGCCTAATGTGTTGTTTACTTATTAGGTATTTGTTTTACAAATTTTAGGCACTGAAGATTAACAATAAATGGGATGGATCAGCTGTTAAGAACTCATTAGATGATGCTATAAAAGATGTAAGTTTGTTTTTAATATGTAGAGCACATATGTTTAATTAATATATTTTAGGTATTGACATCTAAGTTGAACTATCAAGAGAACTTTCGATTAATGGATGGTAGATTAGTTATCTGTGGAATTGCTGTTGGTGTTGCCAGTTTTGCATTAATTTGGGATTATTTATATCCATTCCCTCAATCCAAGTAAGTATTTACTTTGCTGCTTTTGGTACAAGGTATGATGTTTGCATTAATTTTATAGACCAATCTTAATATTTTGTGTAACATCATATTTTATCATGATGGGTATTTTAACATTGTACACAACTTATTTGGAGAAGGGCATTTTCGCTGTCGTGGCACAAAAAGGTGACAAGAAAAATAGAGATGTCTTTGAAGCAAGTTCATTCCTGAAAAAGTAAGAAACATTTTGCTATTTAAACTATCTTAACTTAAAACTTGTTTAATTCTAGGTATGATGATATGTACACATTAACATTAGCATTAGTTTCCAATAGAAATCGTGTGGAGAAACGCATCACTAAAAGTGTTGCTGCATTTATTGATACTGAAGGCAGTATTGTCACTGAGATTGTTGAGTCAACTGTTACAAAAATGCATCTTGCACTACTTGAAACTTCTAACAAGGGTAAGAATATAAAAAGTGATTGAGAGTTAATTCTTATTTGAATAAACTGAATATAATATTATGTTGATACTGAAGAATGGAAATTGATTTTGAATCTTGATAATGCTCCTCATTCCGACATTTTCATTGTTTCCTAGAGTAATTAGTTGTACTTTAACTAACTCTTCCGCCAAACAAGGGGGCGAATATGCGCATTACTATTTAAACACGAGGAAGGAAGCGGCAAGGCGCATGATAACGACAGCGTAACGCAAGAAGAAGTCGCGAAGCGTATCGTGCGCTGATGGCAAGATTAGATGGTCTACTGGCAATGCGTAGATAACGCATGCTGGCCATCGACGTACCGATTCCCTGCGATGCTAATCTACGTAGCACAAAGCTTAAGAACACCTTAAAGAAGCACGCACGCTATACGAGTTCGCCTTAATGGAAAATGCGCTGCACAGGTGGATGAAGAGTCTAACAACTCTTATCGCAATGTAACAGGAACATGCATTCAATGTACAGGGCACATCGGAAACTTTCCAATTACAATTAGTTAATGTCCATTCATAATTTTATGATTTGATTATGTGCGTTTCAACTTAATGCGTACTTGAATAATTACACTTTATTCGGGAATTCTGTTGTTATTCCTAATCAAATTCGAACGCAATATAAAGTGCATTTCAGTACAAGCACAGACGTAGAATTTCTGCGTGGTAATCTCATGAAGACACGCCAGCGAAGAAGATGGAAGCGCTGAAGAAGCAAGAAAAGAGTCCATTGCTCTGCACACTCCACTAGAGCGTATCTCCACCAGCTACCTCATTACTCGCGACAATTGCGTGCTCGTTTCCTATGCTTCTATGATTGAATCCATAGTCATTCGCGGTCGCTCTGTATTTACAAACAATATACATTCTTGATGAATGCTCGTAAATGACATATGGTTGCACGAGCGAAGATGGGCATACAAAGCAAATGGATGCTAAGTTATTAGCGCGCAATATGATTTTCTTAATATGCAAATGGTATAATTTGCATTGAGCCATCAAGCTGCAAACTTTTGTTGCGTCATGATATTCATTCTTGATCTTCAGCCGCATTAATTACGATGTACATATTCTCGTAGCAATTGTCTGAACTAATTTCGATTTTCATTCGCCGGACGCGAGCAACTGCTGATGCAACTGCGGCGAAACGGTTTGATGCAGGAAAAAAAGCGATTGATATTCAAGCGCAGTTCAAACTGGGCGCGATGCACGAACTCTAATAATGAGTTGGCGAAGAGCAGAATGCATCGAGAGATGGGTATTACTAAAACGGATTGAGGAGTATCGAATCGATCGTGACTGGATGACTGAATGGGAATCATGGCGCATCATTTTAGGTATTATTATCGCATTTTTAATGATTTATACTTTCATCGATTGTTTAAAGTATTTGCTGCGCTTTGATTGGAGTCTACGTAATGAATAACGGTACCAGCTAGATTGCCATGCGTGAAATTACATTCGCAGGATAATTGTTATTTGTCGTCGACATTGTCAGAGCTATTGATAATGATTACTTTGTTGATTCAGCGACAGCGGTAAGTATTGTATTACCACTTCGTGTATTAACAACATTTGAATCATTGTTGCTATTTCAGTTTCTGGATATTTGACTTCTTCTTTAACAACAACGTGTGCATACAGTGTTGATAGCGTAAAAACGCTAATAACTATTTCATCGGCCGAAACACCAAGGCATTTGAAGAAAGGAAGAAGGTTTCCTCAATTTTCCTGGACATTAAATTCGTATTACATCGGGCCATTCATGATACCACAAAATGCGTTTTTGGTGTTAGAGTTTAGTTTTTTCCTGCTATGGCAACCAAGAAGAAGAAGAAGAGGCATTAGGAGGTTGCGTTGTAACTTTCTGGGTTACATACATCAGCAGATGCATGCTAGTTTTTAGCATGTTTTTTATCATGGAGAGAGTGAGCTCGTCCTGAGAGTTGTGCTGCCTTTTTGGGGCCACTGCCTCCCATTGTGTATATATGTGTGTGATTGTTTCATTGTTGCGATGTGATCATCTCCAGCGGATGCTGAAGAAACTCATTCTTCGTCCGCTTTTGTGGTAATTGTGGCATTACTTCACCGACACTAATGCGCTTCTTCTTCTTCGTCTCTTCTTGAACATCATCTTCAGCAAAGCAACAACAACAACAACAGCAATCGAGTTGTTTATTTTCTATCACAGTTTCAATTTCATTCATTGCGCACGCATTACACTACAATTTCTTTAACATACACACAAGACAACACCACACCACAACATGCGCCTTTTTTTTCCAATACGAACTTTATCTCTTTGCAATATATTCGCACGCGTGCGCATGCGCGTTATTATTATTTTATTGCAGAGTTCACGCGCGCAAACGTAAACTTGATGATGACATCATTTGCAGAGCTTTTATGGCGCCTTGGTTTGTAATTACAAATTTAGATATTACATTTCATTTTGGGCGCTCTTTGATGTACGGCGTTTACGACTCTTTGAGAGAGTATATTCGCCAGCGTTGTAGGCAATGGCCGATGATGAAATAATCCGCATGTATTCCTCAATTATACAATTAAAATATTGTTGAATATAAAAATGCCAACGGGGAAATAAAAACTGGCGATGCGATGCGATGCCCACTCTCGAACGAGCTCGATGGCACTCCAACCACATCAAATATCATGCATCTATGCAGGCAATGAACAAGACGTGTCGCAACATCGGCCAAAGTATGAAGACGATGGTAACGAGATTTTAATAGTTCATCATGGCATTGCAGCAATAAGTTTTTTTTTGCCGCGCGCGCGCATCCTAAATGATATTCGCCGTTCTCTTCCACAAATTCTATGCGTACCGCGCATATTTGTTTACACGTAAAACAAATGACTTTGATAACAATCAACGTTCGAGGTGAATGCCATTGCAAGAATTAAATACAGATTTACCACCGAAACATCAACGCTAATCTCTGTCTCATTTTAGGCTCACCGTTATATGTCACAGGCTATGCGTACAGACAATAAGTTGTACTTTTTCCCGCTTGCCCGCTGGAAAATGTTTAAATAAGTGGCGACGAAGAAAAATCTAATCTGATGTAAGTATATATAAAGATGTTTATTTTTATTTCTGCTTTTTTCTTCATCTTTCTTTCGCTACATTTCGTAACCTTTGCGCGTGTGGCGCAAACGTTCTACGAGCGCGCGCACCGTAATTGTGATTTTCATACTTAAGTCGTTGCTGCGCCAAGCCATTCACTCGGCGCGTAATTATCGTCGTGTTCCGGTGTGCGGAACTTCTTCGCGAGCAATGCAATAGAACAACAACACGCCGATGATGGTAGTTCGCGGTACAAGAAGTGCCAAGCATGGCCGCACGTTGCACACGATTATTGCGCTCTCTTCTTACCCTTAATAGATGCTCCATTTACGCTCGCTGCGTTTCGTTTATGGTTTGATGCGCTCCTAATGAGCATTTGATTCTCCATCTCTACGTCCGCTTTCTGCGACGTATTTCTTCTTTTTTTCTTGTTATTAAGCTTACAGCTTTACTAAACAATTTACATTCGTTCGCCGGCTAAGGATATGCAAATTGAAAATATTGACGAAACGCTCGAAAACAATTGCAGGTTATGGAGTGCGCGCGCACGAAGCGATCAAATCGAAGCAAAGCAATCGAACAAATTTAATGCGCATGCGCATAAAAGCAGAACATCGCGGATGTACGCCAAAGGAAGGAAGAACATTCAAATCGAATGGAAATTTACACGCAAGATAAAAACTTTGAGCGGCACAAGTTTTTCGGCTAGTGGAGAACTGCGTTTATCGATACTTCTCAACGATTCGTTCCAGCGCCGCTCTCGAATGATTCATCGATTTTTGGGCTGTGCTCAAGACAGAGTGCGCTTCTTGCATCACAGTTTAATTGAAAAATTTTTCATTGTTTAGAAATATCTGGAGCGCAGCGCGTGCGTTTTCCCACTGAATGACTGCGCTGATCGCTTTTCGGTCGTGCGTTTGTCATTATCACACTTTTTACGCCGGCAACAATAATAATTCGTGAAGCGAATTGCGTATGCAATTTCTAATTAATCGCGTGCGCACCATACGCGTGTGCAGTATTGCTGCATTTCCGTGAATCGCACGCAAAATGCACAACATCAACAAATTAAGTCGCCTTAATAATGATGATGATGATAATCATGAAATTGTACGTGGTTGCACCGCGCGTCTTACGACTTCTAAGCACACACACACGCATGCAGAGCGCATAAAAAACGTACCACCATGCAGAAAGATAAGTGGGCACCGGCGTCACCCTTGGCCTGCCATGCGCGACACCCCTGCTGCCTCCATTGCGTATGAATATGGAAATAATTTTTTCTTTATACGTTCGCCCGGTTCCGTCCGCGTCTCCTCGCTTAAGCGCTCGCGTTTTTATTATTTCACGTTTTACGGCGTTGTTTAAAACAATGTGTGCGAGACTTTTTATGTTAACTATTGTCGGATTTAAGTGGACTCGAATCCGACAACCGCACGAAAAACCTCATGTTAACAACCTGCAACTGTAAAATGCGAATTTATTGTTTCAAAACCGGCGTTAGAAAGAAATGTCTCTCTCAACATAATTTCGTATTCGTAGAATTGGGAGACTTGTTGCTTACTAAGAGTATTTAGCAATTAGTAAATGTTGTTAATTTATAGTTTAATTAAGCGTTTATCAGCTCCACATGGCAATATTCGTTTATTTGTTTTAGCTTTAAACAATTGAGAAAGTTGATAAATAAGAATTGTTGTTGACTGAAACGATTTAAACGAGTGACTAAATGTCAGTAATTGACAGTTCAATCAATTGCTTATCAGCTCCACTTAGTGAAAGTTGTGACATTTTTTTGTTGTAATTATAAACAACACTTTTAAAAATGCTAAATAGGATTCTGTCATTTAAGGGGTTGTTATTTATATTTTTCAGAATTGTTGGTAACTGAAATGATTCAATAAATATCGGCACATCCATATATCTTAAATGATTATTTGTTGTATTTATTAACAATGATTAAAAATATGTTACATGGGTTGCTGAAAATATATTCACAAGAATTATTGTTAATTGATACTATTTAACAGTCAAATAATTTAGGTAATTGATAGTTCAAGTAGTTGTTTAATATCTCCATATCGTAAAATTAGATTAAATATTTATTTGTTATACTTATTAACAATTGTAGAAAAGGTGATTAAAAATATGCGATTTGGGTTGCTGACATTCAAGGGTTGTTAAGGTTTATTGATATCAGTAAACTATTAAAATATATTCCAAAGTGTAGTGATAGGAAGTGAAAACAATACGCATGTACCGTTAATACTGATAAATAGGCATTGGAAAAATGTTCAGCGTTTAAACACAGGCAGGTGCTGTTTTTCAAGTGAACAATCAGCAGTAAAACTTACAACAACAGCAAGGTGTAGCATTTCAGCTGGTAACCACCGATGAAACTCATTATCAAAGCGTCGCGCGTGTACAGAGATAACGCATAATACAAACAAATATGACCATCAACAATTTTAATGCCATCAATTGATCATATTTAGCCGCCGTGTGCATTGATTGATTACGAACGCTTTAAAATCAATTCGCCGATTTCCACGTAAAGTGTAACGCGTTAAGCAATTTACAATTTATTTTTTTCCCTGCCGTACGCAATAATTGCGAATGCGTTATTGTTTTCTCTCGAATGCGAATGCAAACCCGAATGATAAACCAGCGTTAGCCATTGCACAATTTATGATTTCTCACTAGTATTATTACCACACTAGTGTTGCTCATTGGTAAAGGTATATTCTCCGCCTAACTAATTAATAATACAGCGCGCTTTAATTGCTTAATTATTCGCGAACGTTCAATAACCTTCTGCTGGCGCGCGCACGGCGCAATCAAGTACAAATCAATTATGGGATCTAAGGTGTGCAGTATGGTGATTTTTCAGATGACAAATGGCCGTTTGAAAGCGACAGAAATAAACTTCTGTTGATGATGATGCGCAAGCGACGAGAGCGCAAAAAATGATTATTGTTAAGCGTGCCGCGTTTACGGCCAACAGAGAGAATGAAACCAGTTTCGATTCGTGGTATTGCCCAAGATTAACTAACGCGAAAGAAGTCGACACGAGGTGTGTGTGTGTGTGTGCTCTCTTCTCGTCTTCGGAGCTTTTTAATTCTCACGATTAAACCGCTACGAAATGCAAGAGCGGATTCTTCTGCAACAATGCAGCCGAAATCGTAGAAGAAGCGTTAATAATTATCGAAAGTATAAACCAATAGTAGTGGTAGTAGTAAGTAAGATCAACAAACAATTAGTGAAACGAAAAATGTCTTTGGTAACTTATTGTGACTTACGATGAGAAAATGTCGACAGCTTCATTTCACGCAGAGGAATTTCAAAGTTTATTATTACAGCTGCTGCACTCGGATGTGGTGTGAATGCAATGGTCGCAGTTTAAGATCTCATTTTGTATTCGTAATTAGACTAATTGCTCGCTACCTTGCGGTTACAATCTGTAATAACAATTAGATTATATCATGGACACATTTTAAGAGAGCATTCCGCGATGCGGAGACAAATCAACTTGACACATAAGAACAACAAAAATTGCTTCATCGTCTTCTTGCTGCTTTATGCGCTCGTCTTCGTCTTTGTGTTTGTTTATTTCTCGGTAGTGAACTGTGTAACCTCTTAATTATTTCATATTTCAAATGGTAACGTTAGTCTTGCGATTAAATTAATAATACTTAAGTGTATTTTTATAGAGCAATTTTACAACTGAAAAGTTTCCAGAAAACTTGACACAGTAATTGGTCGACTTCGTGCACAAAAAACACGAAGACGAAAAAATAGAAAAAGTTCGTTGAATAAATTTGACGCATTGTTAGAAGTCGAATTTTAATTTCTATGTTAGAAATTCGTCAAGGGTGAAATGTAATAGTAATTACGGTGAATTCTGTCTATTTCGGACGTTAATTCACCTGACATATTTTAAGAAAGCTAATTAAATCTGCCTGTAAAGAATTCGTGGAAAGGTGAAAATTTTACTGAAAAAAAAATAAAGGGAAATTCAATACGAAAATGCAGTACTAATTAAGAAAAATTTAGAATTGGAGGATGGATTTGTGATAATCTGCAAAATGCAATTTTCATTGGAAATGAAAATGGGCAAAAAAATAAATTTTTTTCCTGTTAACATAAAAATTTCGAAATTCAATTTCTAAAATTAAAAAGAGAGATTTGTTAAGGGTGAATTAAGCAATTTAGAACACAAATTTAAAATGGATTCTACATAATATGAAGAATTAATTTTTCATTTGAAACTTTTAGTAAAGTAAAAATAAATTAATGGAATCTCTGGTAGGAAAACTTTTGGAAAGAGGCATTTTTAAAATGTTATGATTGAAATCATAAAAGAACATTTGTTTTCCTTTGGTTGACAATTAAAGGCAGAAATTAAGGGGGGTTCGTAAAATTCAGAATTAATTTAGAAATCTCGAAAAACTCCTGATAAAGAAAAAATGTGAAAAAATTACTTCTGCAAGTATATAGGAAAAATTATTAAGGATGAAACGCAATAATAATTAACCAATTAAGATCTGAAATTCGGGATAAAGTCGTCATAAAATAAAGATTTAATTCTCCATTTGTAACTGTCAGAAAAGTATCTTATTTAATTACTTGTTGAGAAACTCCTATTCAGTGTATTTCTACACAGAATAAATGTTCAATGGAAAGGTAAGTTAAAAACTTCAGAAAATTATTTCAGCAAATTTTTCGTTCAAAAATTCCAGGTAAAGTAAAAATTCTGAAATAATGAGGGGAAGTTCAGTAAGAATGAGAAATCAATCACAATCAACCAAACTTAACAGAAGTTCAAGAAGAACCTTCCGCGTAATATGCATAACTAATTTTATACTGGAAAACTCAATAAAAACCTTGCAGTTTCCTTTTGCTATCCCAAGACAAAACTTCTTCACTTCGATATGAACTTGCGGTTAAAATATTTCAAGAACATAACCAATTTCTACATCTTGTTCAAGAAAAATCCTAGCAACATGCAGATTGTGGAATTTTGCTCTTGCTATCTACCGTCTGTTACCTGAATGTTTCACTTTGTTGCTGCATTACGAGCACATGCACAACAAGCGCGCACCGTCAGAGCCGGACAACAGCCAGCAGCTTAAGACACATCTTAAGCCGCATTTTATGTAACAACTGTCGAAGTAACATACGCACTCGATTAATGATTACCCAGCTCAATAACATTAAATCTACATCAACTTCTGTTTGAATAAAATTAACTTTTAACTCACACTCCGCTCATCTACAAGTGCGCAAAGCATCAGGAGGAAGTTTAACTTTTGCCACATTGGACAGTGATGTGCACTCTATCATCATCATCCTTAAAGCGCGAAGGAAACGTGCAAACGCGGAAAATCAATTAAAACGCGACCATTGTCAGCATTGGCCGCACCGCGTGCAACAAAAGAACCTGCGCGTCGCGTTGTTGCTTTACGAACAACAAAGCGAGAAACTTGCAAACGCAAAATAGTACAACAAACAACAACAAACAGGCCCAACGTAGACGAAGACGAACACAAGAAGAGCATGTACGCTGTGCGATGTAAACGTTCGCTGTGGGAAAACTATTTGTTGCGTTATTATCACGAGAGGCGAATTGGACGAAACTCGTTTCTTTTCCTCATCTTCTTCTTGGGGCACTCGTGTGCAGACTGTGTGCACTCTCGTCATTTAATTCGCTTTTTCTTCTGTTTAGATTCCTTGCTCTGCGGTTTTACACTCGGCTAGACGAAGCGCGTCCAGCCAAGTGGAGGAATAATAACGAAATGTTAATTAGTTTTTGGTAAGCCACAAGACTCACTCGTAACGCGCGCGTAGCGGCAATTGAATGCGAGCGGTGCGTAAAGTTGCGTTTGGTTAATTTCGTTAATGCTTTTCCTCGGGACGGTCTCTCAGCAGCAGCAGAAGAAGACGAAGAAGATGCGGTTCCGAGCCGGTGCGCGGCGCGCTGAAGGAAGGAAACACCGGTGAGTGAATTTTCTTCGTCGTCGTGTCTTCTTCGCACAGGTGCAACGTCCGTTTTGCCAGTCCAACGTTAGAACGAATCTAATTCCCCGGCTGCACCGGGAGCGAGAGAACCAGCGCTTGAAACAATGGCCATGGTGGTGGCAGAGTGCGCCTCGTCGGTGCGGAACCAACCCATCACACAGTGGTACCTACACACAAACACACACACACACACACACACATGTGCATCTGGGTGATGATTACGCTGCTTGCAATGCCGGTTTAAAGGTATGATAATTACGCGCGCGCGCGCGCACTAGCGGTGTGCGATGTGTGTGCTGGTGCGCGCGGATCAGGTAGAGAATGGGGGAAGCATGCACGCAGGTTGCTGGTGAGACTCTACCTGTCCTGGTGTACCAACGACACAGTGACAAGTCAGTCTAGTTGTGCACCTCGCAGAAGCCGGACGCACCTTGCGAAGGCGATGCACACCTTCAAACAGTTCGAAACAGTTGCGCGTTGAGTTTGTCCAAGGAAGAGAAGAAGCGTCTTCGAAGAGAGGCTCACCTGCGAATGGCACTGGAAGAATTCACGGGTGCTTTAATCGCGTTCGATTCTCGTGGTCTTTGAGTGCCATCCACAGTGTCGGGTTCCTAAAGTTCACCATCATCACCACCGCCGACACCAGCTCAATCGATCAATCAATTTTCTTGTACGAGTGCATTGACATTGTGCAATATGACGTAATGCGGTCAATGTAAACAATTGTCAACGCTTAGCTAAAAGTGCGTGAATGTGAATTTGTTCAACAGTGCACAACTTGATCACCATCATCATCATTATCATCATCATTATGATCAGAAGCCGGCAGTAGTAGTAGTGAGTATGAACGGGGGAAAAACACGAAACGTACAACAAGAACAGGTAGAATTATAACCGCATTACATAAACACACACGCGCCGCATTTCAAATCCACGCACAGCAAGCAAATACTAAGTGCTTCGGCGTGCTCGGTGAAAAACAGGAATGATGAGTGTGAAGTAGCCCTCTCACAACACAACACAACAGAAAACCTGAAAATTTCACTCGCACGCCCGACATGAATTCGTCGAATACAAATTACGTTTTTCATCTGTGCGACGCTGAAAATAATAACAACACGAAACCTAAAAAAAAGCAAGCCGAAGCAAAACAACAACATTATTATAACATCACGAACACGAAGCAGCTCAGTGCAGCCGAGTGGAATTATACGTTATGCGCTCTCGAATGAATGGTAAATGCAACAACAAATCGGCCATCGCATCAGTCAAATGAGCGTATTACATAAAATGAAATTATGGCCGGCATCATACACTAATCAAGCGCGCACTCACCGTTCACAAGCTTCTAAATCGCGTTCTCCATCATGCACAGTTACACACACTGCGCGCGCGCGTTTTTTCTCCAACCTCTTCGTCACCGTCGCCGTCGTCGTCGAAGACTGATTTCATGCACTCATGGCAATTATGACATTTGACGGTTAATTACTTTACAAGCATATTAGAATGATTTCACTTGCAAACGATCAAATTTCGCATGGCGCCTAATTAGATGTAGTTCATGCATTACATCACAAGACACTTTTTTCATTACACGCTCTCTCATGTCATAATCGCAGTGTTTTCATGTTTTGCTAGGTGTTAAACACGGCCAACAACACCACAAGAAGACGAAGAAGAGTAGCGTTTCGTCGTCATCATCCTCCGCAAATGCATCGTAGAGGCACAAGAAGAAGACGACGAGTGCAGCAAAAGCAAGCAAGTTCGTCGAACGTAACTGTATTTGAGTTCTTCTTCTTCTCTATGTGCGCTCGTCGTAGATCTTCTTCGGGTTCTTTCACTTTGCAGCAGCAAATGCGCGCTGCAAATCGCGAAACCAGAAATCAAACGCCGCGTGCAGCGGTGCCTTCTTCATCTCTCCTTCATGTTTCTTTGTGTGGCAATGGCCAGCGGTGAAAGGAAACCTCATGCCATTGCTCATTACTCGTACGCACGCGCACACATTTTATTGTCATTCGTTGTGCTCCAATATTTGTTTAAATTCCATCATGAAGATGTGTCATCCGTAATTAATTTGCCGCGCGTGCGCGAGCGTGCGGAACAGGAAGTTGATTCAACATAACAATATGTTTTGATGAACAACTTAATTCAATTATTGTAAGCGAGTGTCGAAAGCAAGATAAACACAATACACAACGCGCAAAAAATACGTTTTCGGACGCAATGCAAACATGGCGGAGATATGCTGATGAGGTTATGTATTTTTATCATGTTGCTATCTTGCATCATATTCATATTGAACTTGATATGTGCACGATGCACGTACGACGATTGCGATTGACCATAGGAGCCAAATGCGAACAAGGCACAGAGTGGAACAATGCCAATAATATTACTGTTATCAGAAACCTTGTGGCACCTAATTAAGCGACATCTACGACGCGTACGGGCGCTGTAAATAAACCACACACAAAGTACATGATACAATATGCTTATCTCGGTATGCATTGCACTTTTAATGATTTGTAGTTCAAATTAATTTGATTGACTTCCATCCAACTCGTCGTCGACGTCGCCGCCGTCGTGGTGTAGGCTAAAAAGAGGAAGGTTATTCAACCAGAATTTAATTTCACGAAGCGCATCGTCGTTTATGCACAAACGCACAAAATTCCATCGTTTACGGCCGCTTGTTTCGCGCTGCAGTCAATCACATCGATGATAAATGTATATTATTACAGGCAAACCATCACATAACGTACATAACCTACAACGCGTATTAAACACGCTCGCTCTCCGTGGCTGTTTGTTAAAAAGTAATTTGCTTCGTCGCACGGCTATTTATAATTGTTGATAAATGGGTGACACTGCCTCTCTTGTCTTGGCATTGACACTCGAAACACGTGAAACGGCGACTTTATTCTGAATTTTGTGCTGCCGTGTTGATAAATAATTTCATACATGACTGACTGCTACTTCTTGCCACTGTAAATTAAACCGCAACGCTTGTTTTTAACACCGTTTCATTGATTTTTATTGTCTGCGTTCGTTACGCTTGTGTTTTAGGTTAGGTCCGCGATGCGTTCATTAAAACGCTAGCGTCTATTATAATGCGAGTGCACTTTTTCCAGGGCAAACGCAGGCACCTGAACCTGAAATGAATGAATTACAAGCGCATTACAATAGTTTCACATTCAATAAACAACTCGTGTGGATAGCGTGCACGTAGCAGAAAATGCTCCGGATTCGGTCGGATTGTGCAGTCGTGCGCGACCGATGATGGCAGAGGCCGCAACGAAGGAGTGCGAGATGAGGTTACGAAATCGCAACAGTCATTGTTTCGTCGTTAGAGAATATTTGATATGGTCAAGTCAACGAGGAAGGAGGCAAACGAAACACGCATGCACGTAGATGGATTATTCATGTGCGTATAACCTGCGCAACGTGGGATTCTTGTTGTTGTTCTCGAAGAGCAATTTTTGAGCATCATGAGCGCGCATACAAATGCACGCTTAAATCGAGAGACGAGCGCACGATAGCACAGTGAATAAAAATTAACTAAAATTAGTTTTCGTGTGTTGCCCCTCCAACAACAACCAACGACGATGGCAGCAACAGGTAAAATAATAATAAAATTGGATAATACGCCTGCGTTGACGTCATGCAAGTCGCGGCGCAAACAAATGTGAATTTTGCTTGAGAGCTGGAGCAGTTTTGCATTGTTGTTCGCGTCTTCGTCGGGGATTGCGTGATAATTAAAAAGCGGGCGTGTGAACGTACACAGCGAGATTTCCACGTATCTCGGCGCGCATGCGCACTAATGAACACACGCATGCGTGTATGGTTTATGAGGGCATTCGCTATGTGTTTGAACGTGGCAACAATTAGTTGTCCGTCGTATCCTGCTTAATTATAAAATACGAAAGACAATTACATAAATGTTACGAATATGACTCACTCGCGTTGGCAAGTGAGCGCAGCGCAGGTGGAATGCGACGCGAGATAAGTAACTGGCCGCCTCTTTTTTTTGCAGTTGCAACTTGTTTGCAATATGGTTGCGAGCGAATATGCATTATTATTAAGTAGTATTTGAATTCGCGCACATGCCGCCTGCGTGCGTGTCCTTGGCTCGATGCTGCGAATAAATGTGAGCTGATTGATGGTGTGCAAGAACAGCCACCTTATGGTAATCGCCATGATGGACATGCGCGTTGATGCTTCTGTCGACGACACCCGACGACGATGATGATGATGATGATGGACTTGACATTGGTGAGTGTAATGTTCCGCTTGGGTCAGCATGTCCGGGAAGTCATGACCGGTTCCGCATGGCTGCTGGTTCACTTGTTTTGCCCGTGGATCCCCCTCGTCACGCCGTTTTTAATTCAAACCACAGCGTTGCTGGTTGCTGCATTCGCGCCGATTTGAAAGAACAACTATGTAGGTATGTTCGTCAGCATTTCCGACCGGATTGCACATTGCGCAACAGTTTATCATCATCATCCTGGACGAAAGGCGAAAATCTCATATGCTTACGCACACACACACACACCGTGTGCGCTTTTGTTGCTGCAGCAACGACATGTGGACGACGTGCATTTTCAGATTAAAAGCGCGTATCTAATTTTACTGTTCATGCTGTCAATATGGCCTCGCCATTGATTGCTTCGCCATTCTACGACGCAGGTGAAGTTTGGTTAAAACTTTTATTGAAATTCGCTTACGACTAAAATACTTATTACATTATAAAATCAAGCTCTTTGAAGCGTGTTGGAATGTATGCTATTCAACTGGCAGCATGGGTATGTATGTAATCATTGCATTTTTCTCATTTCGTTCATAAACTCCTCCAGCATGTTCTTTGAGCTGTGTTTAGGAACATTTGTTGTCGTCGGTGGTCGACCTTGATTGTTGTTAATTTCCTTTGCAGTGTCTTGTTTAGGAACTAATGGAATGTACTGGTCATCACATGGCATCACCACCTCGGTGACAATGCCATCACTTGGATCCTGCAAGCGCATGACCATGGTTTCAGTCCATCTTGTGGGCACGAGTGTGTTCTAATCACAGAGAGAGAGATTCAATGACTAATTGAGTAAATGTAAAGAAAGGTTGGTTGGTTGGTTGTTGACTTAATGCCTTACCTCATAAAGAACATGTTTGGTGTACCGCTTCTTGGTGGAGTTGAGTTGAAGTTCGACCTTCTCGACATACCTAACTGGTATTTGCTTCAATTGGAAGTGGCATGTGGAAACGAACCTATCGCAAAATAAATGTTTTAATCATAACCTTCTAATAAAACAACTAATGACTTAAGTTACTTCTTGTCTACAATGCGTCCAACACTCCTCGGTGTCACTGAGATCACAGTCATTATAGATTTTATCCTGAAAAAATAAACAAATCCGTCAAAGTACAAATATCCAATATTCTAATCTTTGGTGCAACGCTGATTGATCAAACAACGAGCATGCGATAAGTTTGTGGTTTTAAGCTTTGCACACATGATAATTGTTTATGATGGTTGCAAATTGCTCTGCATTCAAGATTGTGGCAAATCAATCTGCGACGTGACGGATAGCAAGCATACATTGCATAGCAATGCGTTCTGATGCAGGACAGAAAACAACCTTTAGTATATCGGCCTGATGTAATCTTATTCATGAGTGCATGACTTTTAAATGCTATTCAGATATGAATCGACGAAAGCGGTGCATACCTCTTTATTTGGCTCTTCCTTCGTTCGTTATCTGGGCTCGACCACGTTCGTGTGCACGTCGTTGTTTATTGTTTATTTATATTAAGCGAATCCAGCCGGGCGCTTCTCTGCTACAACACAACGCGATTGCACGTAGTCCGGTTCCGCACCTCGAAATGTTTCTTAATTTGGTGATTGTACACTTAGAAATCGCGCTATTATTTCGTTTGAACAATCACTGTACGCGCGCTCTTTGCACGTTTCGACGACGTCAAAATATTGTTGGCGTGGAATTGTATGAACAAAAGCACTTCGCAGCTCGATAATGCAAAGTGAATTCGCTTCGTGCGAATGTTTTAAACGCTGCGGTATATATGGGCGTCGCTATTGCGACATTCTGCTGACTAATGCGTTATCAATGAATAACGAACAGCTTAAAGTCAACGTAAATGCAAACAATGCGTCACTGAATCTCTCCACTCCGCTAAAATTTTGTTCGTGGGATTGATCATGGTCATATTTGAATAATCCATTGAACTTTTCAAAACTTTCAAACTTACAGCGCACTCTGTATTACCAAATTCAATTACCGTTTGGCGATCGTTACGCCACCGATGGTTGTTGTATGAAAGAGACTCTGTCATCATTGTTCATAACCTAAAAACGTTGTTGGTGTTAGCAAGGAACGTAGGTAAACATTAATTGGTAAAATATGTTTGTAGTGAGTGTGAATAGTGAAAATAGTGACAATAATGGATAGATTCTCTACACCACGTAAGATACCTCCACAAAATATCGTACTTCGCCTTCAGGAACGTGAAACGTTCGGATGCAAGAAACCCGGCACTCACTTTCACACAGCACGAAAATTCTATCAGAATGTGTTTCCAAGTTATACGCTTATTAATATTAAGAGACCGCCTTGCTATGTGCGAAAGTTCAGTCCGGATGGCAAATATCTCATTGCTTTCTCGTTGGATCAATTTCGGTTGGAGATATATCAGTACCGTGGTGCTGGAGCAGCTGGTGAACTGCTACAAAGACATTATGGGAATACCAATGAAAAATATCTTAATGACCTGAGAAGAAACATATTTGATACATTTTTTAAGGTGAGTCATTCATCATGTGTAACCTGATCTCATCTGACCATTGTTTATAGCTCAAACATGTTGTCAATGTTTGTCCAATGACTGAGCAACTTAATAGAGAATGCAGCTTATTCACTGAAGATAGCCGCTATGTAATCATAGGATCAGGTACATGCAATCCTGAACCAGTACGTCCACATTTCTATGAAATTTACTCCAACAATGAGGCAGTGACACCAAATCCAAGGTAAAACAAATCAAATGGTTTTTATAGTGCAATCAAACAATCAGCAGGTACTGTGTCTTCATAGGTATCCACTTGAGGATTTTTCAATTTATTTGATTGATGTGCATAATGGGAAACTCTGTGATACACGTTTGTTTAAAGTTGACAAAATTCACATGTCACACAATCAGGGCCTTTACTTATACAAAGATATCCTAGCTGTCTTATCAGTGCAACACCAAATTATTCACATCTTTCAAATATTGGACGGTATGTTTGTCAATTATCGGAAAATCGGTCGCTTCTGTTACGATGATGATGCGTATTTTTTTCACTCCGTGTTCCCTGTTGAACGTCCATTTCGCGAAAAGTACATAAACTCGCTGAAACATCGAATCCTAACGTTTCTATACAAACGGGCAGCGAAAATTAGTAAATCTACGAATAATCCTTACGAGCTACGAAAGTTTTATCAATATTTTGATAATTTTAATAACTTACGAATTTGGAAGATGCAATTACTTGACGAAAATCACTTACTGTTGAAGTACGCCAGCGAAGATATGGTCACATTGAAGATCACGGATCCCAATACTGAACCATCATTTTTCGTTATATATAACATTGCGGCTAGCACCGTGTTGGGAATTTACGAGAATACCTCGCCGGAGTTTCTTACGTTATTCGAACTCTTTATCGAAAACTTTCGCAACGCGTGCATTCACAATGAGGTGAAATTTACGTGTAATCCAGCGAATAATGTTTACGCGCGGCAAATACAAAATCGGACGAAACATTCAATGATCAATGCGAAGTTTGGCGGAAGAACGGAAGCCACGAAACGAATTCTGTCCCAAGTGCCAATCAGTGCTCAAAGCTATAGCAGCTCACCGTATTTGGATTTGTCGTTGTTTTCATACGATGAAAAATGGGTATCCCTGCTGGAACGACCCAAACCGTGCGGAGAAAGCCCAATACGTTTTTATGCTCGAGACTCGGGTTGTTTACGATTTCGATTACATGCGGGTAAAACACCGCGTTCAGTGCCTTTGACCCGGAAACTCGTTGCGTATATATTTCATCCGACTGATCCGTTTGTCTTATCCGTGCAACGCACGAATTCCGAGTTTATAATTAACATTCATGTACGATTCGATAAACCGGATGGTTCTCCAAGTCACGACCATGACAACGTTATACATTTCTCGACCTAATGCAATGTTTGGAGTTACATAGTTCAAGAATTAAGCCATGCTGTGATCTATATAATATTAGTGCAATGAAGAGCAACTATTTTCCTAAACATTTATTAACGAATTGACGCAATTTTGTTAAACAATTAACATCTCAAACAAATATTATTGGTCTCCTCCGTAATCTTTTAGTAGATTTGCTACATTCGCGATGGTCTTTTCGTCACCATGCTCGGTCTCGAAAGAGTGGAATTTCTTAAACAATGTGCGCATCTTCTTGTACGGAAGTTTTTGGCCTACAGCACGTGATAAAACGTTCCTGAAATATATAATAGATACGTTATATTTTAATAAAAACATTTGCCATATTTGTTTTGCTTCTTTACTCACCTTGCCAAATCAATTTTATCGTGCTTAACTAATTGATCCACGTACGTGCACCAAATATCCACACGTTTGGGATCTGCTTGCAAAATTGTTTCAAAAAGAACCTCTCCTTGAGTGCTTTCCCCAAAGCTAAACTCCATAATGGCATATTGCACAATGAGTTGTAGATCTGCAATTTTAATCAAGAGTTGTGGCTGCAAAGATGTTGATATATTTGAATAACTTACGTGATTTCTTGTTTTCTAGTGTTATTAGTGCAGCATCTTTAAGTTTTCTAGCTTCAACAAATCGTCCACTCTTGTAGTAGACTTTACCAATTTCCAACCACATTTGCAGCTCTTGCTTAAACTTGCCTCGCGCCTTTTTTATCTTTTCGTCCACCTCGGGCAGTTTATTCATCTCCAGCAACATCTTGATTGTTTCTATGTAGATAGTCAAAGAGTCGTTGCAACGTGCAGCTTCCTCAAATACTTTATCAAAGCTTTCTTTGCTGCCATACATATTCTCCAAATTTAATAATGCTAGGAACACGTTCAGCCGGTCCTGCAATGATGTGTAGGAAATACGATCCAGCGCACGTCTGGCTACACTCCGTGCTTTATCAAATTCAGTGGATTGCACATGGAATGCAATATACCTTGTCCATAATTCAGAATCATCTGGATTGCCTAGCAGTGCTCTATCAAATTGCTCAGCACTTTGTGGCAAAATTTTAGGATCAGCTAACTCTGCTTCTATTTTGCGCAGTCTAGCTTCCTCCTCCTTGGCCTTTCTCAGACGTTCTGCAGGTGTTAATTTAGTTTTTGATTTTGTTGCTGCTCCAGTATCATCATCAGAATCATTATCAAAATGTTGCTGCTCTTCTGTGTCAAAGAAGGAGGACATACCAGGTAATGCTGCAGTAGGTTTTTTAGCCTCTGTTTCATGTTCAACATTCCTAGGTGTTTTGTTTGATTTTGTGGCATCTAGTTTTGCTTTTTTAGCAGGCTTGATTTTTGTCTCATGGGTGGGCTTGTGACGTATTCTCTGGCTCCTTCGATTTCGGAGTTCTGGAGGTGTAGGTGCCATTGTCACAGTGAAATTTCCTTTAATCGCTAATGTTTCATATGCCTAGATTTGAGCAAAGAAATATGTTAGTGAATTCTAGTTAAATAGGTTAGAAACGTACCTTATAGTTGTCCGAATTTGTGCATTCTTCGTTCAATGGGGTTCCTTGAGGAAAACAACTTGTAATCATATTATAATGATATGGAGTGAGATTGCCTGAAGAAACAACTAGTGCCCTTGTCGTGACTGTAACACGTGCGACTTGTAAATACGGCAATAACTGGCAATTACTGTCAGTTGACTGCCGCTGTTACAAAACCTACTAATATAAATTTTTAATTACAGTTACCGGGTGATGTAAAGGTAATAAATAATGTTATTCATACATGACTAATTTGTTAATATGCACAACAATTATATTAAATATTTAATAGCATAAAGCGTATGCGTGATAATCAATTCTCATATATGCAACTTGTCGAACAAAGCAAGACAAAGTTTCGTGTTTCGTCGTTAACTTAACTGAACTTGTGCAGCGTAAACATTGTGGTAGCCCAAGAGTTTTAATTATTTAATTAAAATATACAATCTATAGTCGTCATCTTCCACTATAGATTGAATCAATATCTTGCACTCGAGTCAATCCATATACTACTTTATTCAACATTTCAACAAGCTGAAGTAGTTTGTTCACATCACAGTGATTTGAATTGTTTTCATAGGTTTAGACAATTTAATAGGACATAATGATTAGTGAGGAATGGAGACGTAAACAATTTAACACAGGAATATTTTTGTTTATAAATTAGCAATAAATTAAAATGTTTGTATTCAAGAAAGTGTTTATTCTCAACTGCCTACTCTAAAAGTACAATTATAATCCTGCAATACAAGAAGTGTCTTTCGCATTTATATAAATATACATTAAGAAATTTGTTGGATATCATTATTATGTTTCATCATTATGTGACTGAAGTCCTTGAATTTTCATTAAAGTTATCTGGAGATATAATTGCAGCATTTTCCTGGAAGCAAGATAAAATGTATGCACAACTTTTAAACAACTTGAATTATATATTGATCACTCCCAGCAGGTAAAACACTGTTATATTTAACATATAACGCATCGTAAACATGATTTTAGCTGTTTCCAGATTTTGTAAACAAACCTGCAATGTAATTTCAATTCCATGAACCGCCATGTAGGGCGCCATGGCGCGCCAGCTCTAGTCTTCCATATTCTTATGGATAATTTCAAATTCGTCTTGAGTAACTATTTATCCTTGTATTTCAATAATGATAGCTATCAAGAATTAAGCTTCAATACTTGATAAATTATAATAATTTAAATTCTACGCTTTGGGTATTATAAAAATTGAACAGAATTAAATACACTCCACCTGAAATGCAGAGTTTGTTTACGTCTTTATTTACCTATCCAACATAACCAAGTTCACTCTGTACTATGCTGTTCTGATATCTACGGATTTTATTCAATTTTGAAGCCCTTATTGTGATTTTATATAAATTATATCAATCGCGAACAGTAAAGTTTATCAATGATGCAACTCAAATTGGAAGATAAAATTGAACTGGTGGTTCTTAGTGCATCAATGAGCTCTCGTGCTGCAGCAAAAATATTCAACGCAAAACATAATACACATGTTAATAGCGGCACAGTCAGTAGACTTGTGAGAAAATTTCAAAAACTTGGACATGTATCCAACATAAAGACAGACATTAATACAAGGATTAGTGACATACATTGGGGACTTGAGAAAAAAATTACAATGGCATTACGTATCAATCCACTTCTAAGCATACGACAACTTGCAAGTAAGTATAATGTCAACTCTAATCGTGTTCTAGATATCACAAAACCAAAGTGGCATCCATATAAGATGCAGGTGAAATATTATTTAAATGGAGATGATCCTGACAGACGCATGGAGTTCTGTGAATGGGCACAAGAAAAACGGTGTGTGGATCCAAATTTTGCATCCAGAATTATATTTAGTAATGAGGCCACCTTTTATATTAATGGTGAGGTGTACCAATTAAATATGAGATATTGGTCCCAAACATCATCAGAGTTTAATGAAGATGAAATAGAAGATGAAAGCAAAATTAATGTTTGGTGTGCAATATGGCAGAGGAAAGTCATTGGTCCTTTCTTCATTGTGGATGATCTGAATGTCTCTAATTACATTGACTTGCTCAAAACATCTATACTGCCAGCAATACAAAAACTTGATCTGCAATGCCCAACTTACTTTCAACAGGATGGTGCAACCCATCATAATGATCCAAAAGTACGAGAGGTTCTAGATGAACATTTTCCTGACACATGGATTGGTCGTAGAGGAACAGTTGATTGGCCACCAAGATCACCAGATTTAACGCCACTCAACTATTACCTCTGGGCTCACTTGAAATCAGTCGTATATAAAGAAGACATAGAAACGATAGACGAATTAAAGCAAAAGATTCAAGATGCTATTGCTGATATTAAGGAAGAAACGTTAATTCCCATTGAAAAAGACTGGGCGCGAAGGGTTAATTTATGTGTACAGAGGAAAGGCGCATATGTTGAACCAGTATTGTAAAGTACCTTTATTGTATCTTTCCAAATGAATGCTTTAATTATTTTCTTTGTAAGATTCTGCAATAAATACAAAGTGAATAATTTTTAAATGTGTTTACAGCGACATCTATAATTCATTACCGATTGTAAATTTATAAACTTTTGTGTGGTAAAACTAATTGAAACAAATTCTGAAAGACTATTGCTCGGATTGCGTGATAATTCCGTTTCTTGTTATTCTCAAACCCCAGAACCGTTTAGGAGTAGGTCATAGAAATTCCGCTATTGATGAGTCTAGATGTGTACTATTATTGGCTTGGCGCAAATAAAATTTGGGTATTATTTCAATGAATACTGTTGCGCCTGCGATCGAACCACCAGATCGTTCGATTTCCACGTGGCCAATGCTCTTTGCCGAATCCACGACGGCTGCGTCGCTTCGCGGGCAGCAAGTTATGAAGCGCGCACACAAACAATTCCCATGCGCATATGAACGTGTGCGGCGGCTATCGCAAAACGGCACAGCAATTGCGTGTGTGTATTGCGAGCGGGGAGGGCGTACTGATTCGCTGTACTTGCCGCTACACGACGGCGGCGATCGACACCGGAGTTGAGTCAGCGGCACGGAATACACGCGCATTCCATGTCGAAAGTACGTGTGGCGTTCGCATGTAGTTTACCCACATTAACGCCATACACCTATCGTAACGAATTACTGTCGTTTGCCGGTCGGTGAGGTAAGCGCAGTCGGGGAGTTCGCCTCAGTGCAAACTGATACAAGAGGTCGGTCTCCAGCGCGTCCGCCGCACACACCGGAATCGCTAGACGGTCGTCGTGAATCTCGCGGTTGAGAACGTCACCGCGTAGGTATCAGGCTCGCGTGGACCATCCAATCGGTCGTATTGAATTAGTCAGTCAGTTAAAAAGGTGTTGTTCTAGCGTCGGTTGGTGTAGTCGAGCTTGCTCGTTTCGTTCGGAAGCACTTCCATCGAGCAGAGGAATCCGTTGTGGCGTGTGCCGCTTTTGCTTCCTTTTAGGTGTGAACCAGCCCGTACGCTAATAGAATTTCACATCGGCATACCGAACGATTTTTAGGTGCAAGTTCGCCGTAAAAGTAAAGTTATAACAGTTGTCTTTCGAAGCGAGTGACGTTGGATGGTTTCGCCGAACTCTTCTTCATCGTTGTCGTTGTCAGTACATACACAACGCGACCACGGTTGATTGCATCGAATTGTGAGGGAAAAGTGTGACACGAATTCGCCGGCAGCGCTAAACTCCAAAACACGCGTCATCATCACCAGCCGACAAGATGCAGTACGCTCAGGTGACGATGCCAAACTATTCGTACATCTTCAATTTCGAGTCCGAGTTTAAGCATCAGTCAACACGCACGTGGATGACTGATAACTGGACGTCGGCATTCTACTATGTCGGCCTGTACATGGTGCTCATCTTCGGCGGCCAATATTGGATGCAGAGCCGGCCACGCTTCGAACTACGAGGCGTTCTCTGCCTGTGGAATACAGCGCTAGCGAGTTTCAGTTTAATGGGCGCAATGCGTACAGTACCCGAAATTCTCACAACCCTCACGCACCATGGCCTCTACCACTCGGTCTGCATACCGTCCTTCATCGAACAGGACAAGGTCTCCGGCTTCTGGACGTGGATGTTCGTCCTCAGCAAGTTACCCGAACTCGGCGACACCTTATTCATTGTGCTGCGCAAGCAACCACTCATCTTCCTGCATTGGTATCATCACATTACCGTCTTGCTCTACTCCTGGTTCAGCTACACCGAGTACACAGCAAGCGCACGCTGGTTCATCGTGATGAACTACTGCGTGCATTCGGTAATGTATTCGTACTATGCACTCCGCGCCATGGGCTACAGTCCACCAAGGCAGTTCGCCATGGTGATCACCTCCCTGCAGCTGCTGCAAATGGTCATCGGCTGTGCGATCAACGTCTGGGCGCATCAGCTGCTCCAATCGGGACAGGAATGCCACGTCTCCGAGATCAACGTCAAGCTATCAATCGCAATGTACTTCAGCTACTTCGTGCTCTTCGCGCGCTTCTTCTACAAAGCGTACTTCTCCGGAGATAGACGCAAGAAGGCCAAGAGTGCGCCTGTGACCGCCGAGTACCCGCTGCTCAAGTCGAAAGTACAATAAATGCTTCATGCCGCAAAACGGCACGTGCAACAACAGCCAACAACAAAATACCACTTATATGTTAATACTTAATCGTGAAGTTATCGATTTCAAATTTTTGGCTTTATACTACATTTTATAATTTGGGGAGAGAGCGAATGCAAAACGAGAGAAAGAAGCGCACCGTAGCATCGCATCGAAAACCTGTTGCAAGAAGAAGAAGACTTGTTCAAAGATATCCGAATTTAGTGGTAACAAACAAACACGAAACGGTAATAATGTTTTGCCGCACGAAAACGAGTTAGTTAGTTGGTGCGTTTTATTTATTTTTTACTTTCTAGAAGCATAATTCATTATGTTTTCGGTCGCGCTGGAATCGAGTCTAAATTTAGCTTATACATAATGTTGGTGATGGAGAAGTTACCGTATTGCAAACATTATAGCAAGTAATGATTGGTATTTTTGGAGAGAGGAACAGCAGCAAAATAGAACGAAACACTATTACTAATATCATTGAATATGAATTATATGGAAACCAAATAGTCGCTAACTTTAGTATTTTACGATTAATTATTTATATAGACATAAATAAATTGAATGGAATTGGCAGCGCGTTCAGTGAGAAAACCAAGAGAAGATGATGATGACGATGATCATCATCGTGATGCGTGCTCTTGACATGCATGCACTTTCCGCCGAGTGCGCGTAGGAAGCGCAATCGCATATGTGAGAAAGCAAACACACATAGTTCAAAAGTAGGTTTATTAGCTCGTAGAAACTCGCGTCTGCTACTAATTTCTTCTACCGCTGAATTAGCGAATTGTGAAGCACAACTTGGATTTGCATTGGACCGAGTCTGAAGAAGACGACGAGAAGCAAGCAAGGAGGAAAAAATATTCCAACTCGCGCAAAAACCACACACTCTACATTTTGCTGGCCGTATTTTTGGCTCGTCCCAATGACGAGTTCAAGGTGAAACTTATTAAAACAACATAGATACACAATTTACCTCAAAGAATATGTCTCCATGCGCCAGTAAAATTTGTTTACTAGTGATTCCAACCATTAAGTCATTTACCGAAATGGAAAATTTCATACTGTATGAAATTTACATTCAAGTTTGTCACGAGCAGCGCAATAAAAAATCTTAATAATTGCAATGTATGACAATTGTAGTCAGTCTAGATGTAAACGTTTTTCAACGAGAACATTTCTTCTCGCCAAAAAAGTAGCTTATGTTCTCTCTTAGCATATAATACACATGCAAGTGCTATTCAAATTATAAATAAATGGCATAATATGCGACAAATATGCCGAATATGTAATTCCCGTTTGGGGAAGTCAAAGTTGTTGTAACACACGTTTATTGTAAAGAAAACAAAACCTTTGCAGCAAATGCAAATTATCTATCTGATAAGTATAAAATACCGTACGTTATACGTTGACTATTCACACATAAGTCAACGAGACTTGTTAAACTACTAGCAAAACAAAGAATACTGAAACAAATATTTTCACTTCAATTATGCATACTGATTGATACTTTCCGTTTGCTTTCATTCGTTGCATTTAAAATGCACAGACATCCTGATCCACGGAGTAGGGAGGTCAGTCGAGTCAGTCTCGGTCGTTTCAAGTGAAAGACTAATCAAACGCGAAGCAAGTGGATGAAAGATGGATAATGCAATAAATATGTAAAGCGCGTGTAAATGCAGGCACGCCATACAATGAATGATTGACTGGCAAACTCTGTAAACGACGTCGTATGCATTTCAATTGCGGATTCATTCGGCGTTCGAACGAGGAAAACTGCGCAACGCCACGGCGTTCCACGTTCAAGTGATAATCCAAACCGAGCTAACAGATATTGTTAATTACACGATTAATTAATTAGCGCGGCAAGTTGATTGTAAATGTTGATTTACCGAGGAGAGAGACGGGCAGAAATCGAATTGTGATGCTGAATTTAATTTAATTTAATATACAATTTATTCCTGATTATTTAAGTTTTTTCCTTTACATGTGTTCTCCTCCTCTCTTTAGCTGCTCGCCCCCAATAATAATGCATTTATAATATGCGAGCGGACTTCCTAGTTATTACAAACACGCGCACTCTTTTTTCTATTGCAATTGTTGTAACTCGTTGTTAATAAACTCAATTGTTGTTAACATTGACAATTAGAATTTACAAGTTCATCCAGGATGCGCTCTGTATCTATAATTGTGTGCAATTGGGTCAGGCAGTGCAATTTTTCCACAATCAATAAACTCTAAATATCCATTCATTTAAAATGCGAATATGGTATGCGCCAAAAAATTTTGATTTGCTTGTCTTGCTTATCAGGTCATTATTGCATAACAACGACAAAATGTATAAACAGCTTCAAACACTTTGTTTCACTTGCCATTCACGTTCGCCCAAAGCGATTGCAAAAATGCTCCGACACGAACCGAACTCGCGGTTTATCAAAGTTGAAAGTTTGCAAACGCTTGCAATTCTTGTGTCACTTGCGAAACTCAATCGACCATCACCTGATCTATATATTCAACAACAATAGCACCATTTCAGTTCGTCAATTGTTGTTATATGCATAAACTATTTAGAATAAAAAACTTACAACAAAAGGCCCAATGGCAGGATTATGTCACGTCTCTTTTATCAATTGTATGCGCGCCCACGCAATTATGCGCACACACGCGCTTAGTCGTTCGTTTTTAATAGCTTGTTAATCAACTCAACTCAGTAACTGAATTTACTTAGCTTACAGCGTGCAACTACCACTGCATACCCTCCGCCCTTACGAGATACACAAATCAAGTGCTGATGTTGATAAATGAAAAACAACATATTTTTGGAGATGTATAATTAGAAATAAATTCTCTCTTCTTGCAAACGTTTTCTAGTCGCAGTTGGTTAGCTAGTTCATTGCTGAAATGCGCAGGCGTAGATAGTGTAACACGCATAGGCAATTATTATATTAATAACAAATTGTAATGAAAACTCGACGCTCGACGCGGTTTTCAACTTGTTGTAGAATCGTTTGACGATTTTACGTGTACAGCCATGTGTTGTGATATCGTTTGATATCGATTTAATTAACTTAAGCGTACTTATTATAGACCTATCGTACAATATATGCAGTCATAGCAACCACTTTTCCATTTTGAGATTGACGTTTTTTGAAAATGAGCTAACGAGAGAGTGAGATCCCAAGGAGATCAGCTTACTTATGGTATATACATACACAGAGCGAGCGATTGAATGTATGTTTGATGCAAGAAAAATTGAAATTACACTCACCAATTTTGTAATAAGAATGTGATTATCTTTTACGCGATCCAAGAGCGATTTCATCATTAATTATTGAACAATCTTTGTGCAATGCGCGCTTAAGGTGTAAGTTTTGATGACAACAACAGCAAATGTATTTTATTAAAATGTATGATGATGATGATGATCTTAAAATAAACACCTATGAAATAATCAATTCAATTCTAGACATTGATTACGTTTATCTGTCTTATTTCTTTTTAAATTCCTCATAGAAAACAATTTCTAGCACATTCTAAAGCATTTTATTTTTATGATGAAACAAACTTTATGTGCAATATTCATGTTGCAGTCAGGCCAAAAACACCGCAAGAGAGTGATCAATTATTAATGTTTCGTACTTGTTTTTCAACTCTTATATAACAAAACACTGCAACTATAAACTATTCACAACAAGCATTTTATTAAAAGTTAATTAACCTTATTGAACCGGCCATTAATGAAATGAAATCACGATTTTAAATTGTACATTAATACTTGAAAGATCAAAAACCCACTCGATATCGGTATTTGTTTTGAATCATTTCGCATTGCGAATTTTAAAACGGAAATAAACAAATTACAGATAATTAATATTTATCTCTCGAATTTAATGAGTGTTTACTTTGAATCATACAATTGTTTTGTAAAAGTTAAGAAAGATCTTAATGAGTGTGTCTACCTATTTCCAACACAATAATAAATAGAATCATTTAAAATAATGACTCTTTAAATATTAAGTACCCCGATATAAAACGATTAATATCACTTCATTTAATTATCATATTTGTCGGACTATAAGACGCGACCTTGGAAAATCAAATTTGGGTGCGTTTTACGATTTAAAATTACAAAGAAAACTTTAACAATTAAACTTAGAAAGCTAGCTGCGTCTTATAGTGCGGCATATTATTTTTTCCGCATTTCTAAATTTATCATTTATGGAAAATTTTCCTAATCACATGCAAATTGAAAACTAATTGAACATTTTTACAATTTAAATAAAACGTATAAAACTACTTATTTATTGTAAAATCATTAAAAACAGCCAATTAATTTCTTGTCTTCGATAAGAAATTTTCCACATCATTTAACATCCAAATCTTGATAAACAAAAAAGTAACAAAAAGTAACATAGTCTGCCATGTTGAATTTTTAAAATTTACCTAAATTGTATAAAAAACACTCGGCAATTACACGTAAACGACTCCATAATGACTTGTGTTGGCTTAAAAACATCATTATTTAACCGGCAATACTAACGATAACGTTCCAACTCGAATTGATGTCCAGGTAAAATTCAAATTGTTCAATTAATGTCATTACGCAACCAATCGCCTAAATAAATTTGCATATAAACTTCTGTCATACCTCTCACTCTCACCTAATAATCAATAAATTTCCTCCATCGATTATCATAATTAATCGCCAACCATGCCAAATGAACATTTGTTTACCCCTTTTTCCATTAATAACTCACATTTCCACCCCCAATCCATCAAACCCCCTTCTTCAACCACAACATAAAATTCATTTTCCACCATCAATATTGATAAAACGTTCTCTATACTTTACAGCATTGAATAAATGATTCGGAGAAAATTCGGTTGAATAATTGAACATCGATTCCAATAATTTATCGTCCGATTATTTAAGGCTTGCATTTAATGTCCGAATTCGATTTCCGTATTTACGGACATTTTCGAAACGCTAATCGAATTTTTCGATGCCACCGCACGCCATAAAAATCACCGCATAATGAGCTGCTGTCGCAATTAATTTCTTACGTCATAAATACGTTTGTTTGTTTCGTCTTATTCGCAATTAAAGATTGGCATTTACGTTATTTTTCGAAAATTACAGCTCAACAGCCACTTTTGTCGTTAAACCAGCATTGTTTTTCCGCCGTTCAATTAATTGTTTATCTATGCGCGCAAGGCAGACGAACAGATAAAACAACGAACATGAAAAAGTCCTCTTTACGCCATTCACACTAATTAATATCGAAGCAACTTAGCAAATGAATCTATCTATCCATCTATGATTTAAAATTAAATCGTTGCTGTGCGACAAATCAATAAATAAATTAACTACGTCTGGAATCGACGTGTGTGTCTGTAATTATTACTACAATATTTCGTTTTCTTCCACTTGAAATCGCTCGCTATTAAACTAATTAACATCGATGAATTTTCGATCGCCGGAGAAGTTATGATAATTATCATCGGTTTTGTTGATAAGCGAAACAGCCAGGCAAAAGTATGCGTACGATTGTCAAGGACTGCTGTTGTTACTTGCGCTTCGAATGCCATACGTTCCATTTTCTTTTTTTTTAATATTAGAAAGTTCTGAATCAACAATTAAATATTTGACGTCGTAAACTTTTACTGCGCATTGCATCGAGTTGAAGACGCTATTTGCTCAAGCATGCTATTTATAATAGTGGACAAAGAATATGTGACAGACGGATTCGCGGTTGAAACAACGACGAAGCGAGGTAATAATTATATATTATCACCGTATACCATATTTGCATCCATCACTCATGATTATCGTTGTTCACGGTTGTTGATATTTATGCATTAAACTTCTTATTTTGATGCGACATAAAAGCTTATCAATCAACTCAATTTGGGCCTGCAATTTCCAACTTGTTTGTAACGTCACTCAATAATCACAAACATTATCAGGAATATTACCTTAACCAGAAGAGGAAAAAATGATTTTGTTTTCGTTCAATGTTAATTTACAAACTCCATTAAACCTGAAACAATTGCATGGCAATTAAAAATGAAAATTTGCAACTTTTAATTGAAGCTCGCGGAATTCAATTAACATTTTACACAGTTAAAACACAGTTAACATTTACGCGTAAATTTGTTATTGAATAATCAAAACCGCAATAACATTTACACAATGCTTAAATATATTTTTAGGTGAGTACATTTATTTTTAATTTATGTCACTTACTAAATTCAAAAATAGAAAGTGAATTTGCATCAATATCTTACTTACCTGTTAACCTATTTAAATACAATAGACATTACCTTAAATCCTGGACTATAAAACGCACTCTGAAAAAAATCATTTAAGAACTATGAACTTTAAAAAGAGTTTCAGATAATAATATTTATTTACTTATTATTTATGCTACCAATATTCAGTCTAAAACCAAGAGAATGGATATGTAAATTAATGATTTCTTAACATTTCTTAAAATTCAAATTTGGACCATCAGTCGCACTTAAAAGTTTGAGCTAATTTTTCTAGGTGAAAAGTCATCTCGCATAATCCGAAAAATAATGTAAGTAAGACAATCTCCTACCGAAATTACCATTGTTATTTTTAGGTCATTGCATTAATACATTTTTCATATTATGATTGCGTCCAGTTACCAATCCAAATTCCTATTCCTCGCGACGCACTGCACGTGCTGAGAAATGCCATTCATCAACAAATTTGCGACGTTAGTGATAACGTAAATTAACAGTGTTTTTCATTGTACGTATTCGAACATTTCAAAAGCGCACTTTCAATAAATATGCCAATTGTACGCATGTATGTGCTTCAACGTCGTATTATTCGAGCGAATAAACCGATTATTTATTCAGCAAACTAACTTAACTAACCTCTTGAATTTCCCGGCGCACATGCTAATTAAACAATATGCTCGCTTTGCATTCAAATGTACATAAATTATGAAAAACTCAAATTATTCCTTCAACTTTGCGTCGTTTAACCTGGACATCTGACATATTAAATATTACATTCGCTTTTATCGTCGTCATAAAGCAACTTGTGCAAAATTGACATAGAGATGAAAGTAAACACACAAGAGATGTGCGTTGGCCTTTAATCACCATCAAACTTGAACTTCAACTTGATGCGCGGCAGTAATCAATTGACATATATCTCTATTGTTTAGATATTAACATCATGCCACTTCCTATTGCATAACTCGCATATACGGAATCAAATGCGTTAATTAAGTACACGCTGCAACATCATGTGAGAATTATCCGCATTAACATTCGACCTCAAGGGTTCAAAAGCAAACGAATAACAATAATAACATTTTCGTACCTAACACGTGCACATCGGATCATTTGGACGTGATACATTGTTGGTTACCACATGCGTCCGTTTGTTTGCAATCGTATGCAGCAATATTTTGTGAAGGGAGAGTTCCATGCAAATTCGGTTTGCTGATAAGTGTAGCCATCTTATCTTATCATTGCCATGGTGACAAGATTAGTCGCATAATTTGTATAAACACTTTTTTCCATATCAACTAGAAGAATATTGTTTGAGCGCGCTTACATTTTAAGCAGTAGTTAGGTAATAGTTAAGATTGCGTTTTTAGGACATGAAAGCTGCCATGGTTAAATAATAATTTCAAATTCTATTCGGTAATTCGGTGCTCTACTTGATTTATTTCCTATACGCAAAACACCAAGACAATTATATTTAATGCAATAATAAATTAACACATTGTCAATTAAACAGTCAAAAGCGAATCGTTTCGAAATGCCTTTAAACAATTGTTAAAATGCAATAAAACTTGTTCAACTTCAACACCTAAAAACGTATTTGAACTGTTGTGAAATTGGATCATATGTTAACGCATTAAATTTTCCATTCTTTCTCCATCGAGATTATGCATTGATTTAATTTGTTTTACTTCAAACGTCATAAATTATTTCTATTCAATTACCAAGTTAAATATTGATTTTCATAAATATTATAGAACTTGAAAGTCAATTAACGCGCACCTTAGCATCTAACGGATGTTCCAACTTGCTCTAATGGATAAATTGATGATTAACTGATTCCGAACGTAAATGCGAATTACAAGAAGCTCTCGTTGAATTTAAATTATTTCATTATAAATATTCACAGCATGTAATCACGGCAATATATTAAAATAATTATATCAGTAGCATAATTAATATTACCACCGACGTGCAGGCAACGCAGCAATTAAAAACAACAATACGACAATGATGCAATTGCATTAATTAATAAACAATGCGTTGCTAGTGCCAGTGCAATCACTTGATGCACACGCGTTGTTGTCAAAAGTGCAAACAAAATTAATGCGATAATGACAATGCACCTTAGAGACAACTCAACAACATCATCACGCAATTGTCTTGCAGCCATGTAAAACATCAGCTGTTTTGCATTTTGTTTGTTTCGCGATAAAACGAAACGTCCTCTAAGGTCGACTGGCGTTCGCCTCTCTCAATGCTCCAAGTGGCGGATGGAAAATAAGCTCATAAATTTGCAATTCATGACTAATATGTCACGGAAACGCATTAATGTGAATTCGACTACGAGGGTATAATTATATCCAATATGGCGGTTCCGCTTAACTGGCCAAATGCAATTATACGTATTATATAATTGCAATCACACATTATTTGCATACGACATGTCACCACGGTTATTACTTAATGCATAATAATAAGGCCCAATTTTGATTGCATTATCTATCCATGCATTTTGCATTAGCTTTGCGCATTACTATCATGCATGTCTGGAAGCGAACTTCACTTTTAGGTTGGAACCTACGACCGGTATTAGCATATGAAAATTCATAATTCTGTGCGGAAACCTTGAATACTTCCTTTGTTTCGTGACGGCACTTTATCGTGGTTTTCCACGATTTGGTTATTTAACAACATAAACAATGTGAGAATAAACAATTTCAGCTTTCCGGCGGCCTTAGATTACCATAAGTACAATAAGAGTTGTATGTACCAACAGGAAAATATAGCGGGAAATCCTTGAAGGTTCTACAAACTGTCGCTCCCTCTTCCTGCATTGTTACCATAATGTTGCACCTAAGGATTTGGTAAACAATACACTACTTGATTAATTATTATCACATGCGAAAACAACATTTGTTGTTATTCCGACATATCACTTCAACAATCATATTTGGAGCTTCGCGGGGGCAGCACCAATCAAGCGAAGCAGCGGAGATTACAGAATTTAAAACTGTATTAGTGTTAACAACTTTTTTTTCAACCATCTTTTTACCGTCATAATAACAAATAAATTCCACAGATATCTTATCAACGAATAACCGATTGAAATATAAAATTTCTTAATGAAAAAAACCAGTGGGTGTTATTGCATACAGAATTTCATTTATAACCTAGTTGTTCGTAACGTTAGCAGGTAGTTTTGAAGCAAAAAGTACATATAATATTATATTTAACAATGACGAATAAGACACCCGCGATGTTATTGCAAGAATTATCCGTGAAGAAGTGTGGAAGAGGTCCAGATTTTACATTGATCACGCAAAATGAAGGAACACATGAAAATATGTTTGAATACTTGGTGGAAGTGTTGGGAGTCTCTGCAAAAGGTAACGTTTCCTCAAAATTACATCATATTTCACAATACCAATTGCAGGAAGAGGTAGATCTAAGAAGGAAGCTAAGCAGGAAGCATCTAGAAATGCCCTAACAATTCTGAAGGAGTGCAATAGGCTTGATGACATTCCTATAACAATTTCCAAACCTCAAGCATCAACCTCAGACGACATTGAGCTTCCTCAAACCATCAATTACATTGGTCTACTTGATGATGTATGCATGGAGAACAATCTGCCTACACCAGTATATGAGTTAATCTTTGATGATGGGCCTGCACATAACAAAGTATTTACCTTTGAATGCAAGATAGGGATATCACTTCTCACTCGTAACACAGCAAGTACAAAACGTCATGCTAAGCAGAATGTGGCAAAGTTGATGTGGGAAAGATTCAAGCACCTATTCCCAACTTTAATCAGAGAGCAAGAAAATGAGCAACTTAAATTATGTGAGTCTGATGACCAAGCCATTCAGTATTTCAATAGCACCAGAACTGTGCAGTTAAGTACCAAGTTTAAGGACTTCAGCATGCACCTTGCAGAATATATGGAAGATGAAAAAATCACATATGCTGCAATACAAGAGTACATTAAGCCACCGCATACTATGGAGCAGTTGGAGGCACTTTTAAAAGCATTGAAATTAGAATTAAATATTGTTGATTTGAGCAGTGATTGCAAGAAAGGAAACTTAATGGCCTTGATGATAAAAACCAGAATTCCTATAGTTATTTTTCATTACGCTGAAGATAAAGAATCCGTTAAGCGGTTGTGCCTTGAAAATACATTTGAACATTTAAAACGTCTTCTGCAAGTTGCCCAATTACCCCGCGAGCAAGATTCTACAGAATAATTACTAAATATATCAGATTACCCAGCAAAAATGGAATAGACATAAAGTGAATTTATTTTGGGGTGGTTTTCATTTGGATTTATATTGAAAAATAAAACTTTTCCATTGCACATTGTTAGCCAACAATGATCAATTGTACTTTAAATAACATAACGTAGGCTTTTCCCTCCTTATTCAGTTTCAGTTCCAAACATAACAAGCAATATTTATCTCTGTGTACACCTATCAAACATTTAGTAACCATGTATCCCCTGTTAACCTGTTTTACCTATGCCATAAACCCAGCTCCTTCATTTTGGTTTCAAAATACTGTTGCAACTTAACAGCACATTGGTAGTATTTGGTATCAGACGAATTGTACGTCGTGCAATTTGTAAAAATTCGTGTCATATCTGCAATGAACAGACGACGTGTCACGTAATAGCCAGATTTTAGTCTTTCGCCCATTGTTCGTAAGTCTAAAAATAAATTATTATTAATAGTGCTTCCCATGCTCTTCACTCAATATACCCACCCATTGGATATTTAATCATGTCAAAATAAAATGGAGCTTCTTCAATCTTAACCGGCTCTTTGAATGGCCACGCATACGAATTATTTCGTACCGCATTCAACACTGCTTTCAACAACTTGGCTAGACCCTCAATATCTTTCGATTCCTCAATATTCTGAACACCTCTCGTCACCCGAACGGCCGGTTTCCAGCCAGTTTCTTCAATACCTGGTATTGATTCAATAGGAATACTTCGAACGCCTTCTTTGAAGAATGTCAGTCCAGGATGGATTTTTGTTATTGTGCTCTGCTTTTTGTGAATGAGTTGCTTAATAATATCTTTCTGTTTGCAAATCACTGAGGTCACTTGTGTGTAAATAATCTTAGGATTTAATTCGCAATGCATTAGCGTCGCTCCTTCGTAATCCTTAATGTATCCTTGATACATTGCGCGTGGCAACTTAATTTCCTTCGAGAAACCCTGCTTCTCAAAATACCCTATGGCCAGCTCATCAGCGTAGGTCAAAAAATGGTAGATATTATGGCGAATGTGGTGATCCTTCAAATGGTTCATTAGATGTGTACCATAACCTTTGACTTGCTGAGAGGATGTCACCGCACAGAAGACGATTTCAGTAAAACCCTGAGATTTGAACATACGAAACGTGATCCCGCCGATCGGCTGCTTATCCTTAATGAGCGCTAGCGTGGAATGCTTGGAGTCGAAGATGAATTGAGTTATATATTCTCTCGGCATGCGTGGCAATTGATGCGAGACAACATTTTGTAGGCCGATCAACCACAACATAGTTTGTTTCGAAACAGGTTCAGTCAAACTATTACCGACAATGTGAAACTCAATAATCTTGTTCTTCTCTTCTAATCGAGCATCCTCATCACGAGCAGGAGCTTCCTCGGCGAAAATCATCTGTTTAAATCAAACTCTGATTAGCAAATCTTGATTAGAAGATAACAATTTCAAAACATTACCTCTGGACCTGTCATATAATTTGGATCAGAAATAACTTCCAGAATTTCCGCCAAGGTTTCACTTGAAATATCATCACCCTCTTCTTCGACTTTCCGACGTTTTTCTCTAGTCGGACTCAACATACCTGCTGAAGTTGTGGTTTCTTCAGGCTTCGTTATTTCAGCAGCTCTTTTCGTAGCCTCTGAAAACGCAAACAAGCCATGATAACAATCAATCTACATAAGAATGACGTGAATTACGTTTCAACTTATTAGATTCGATTAGATTTTGAAGTTGTACAGATGGAGGCGGTTTAAATTCGCTATCCCATATCGGAGACGTATCCGAATAAACTTCGTTCTCCAGCGTGTTGAGAAAGGCTGGAAAATGTGTCAAAATCATTTTACGTCGTTCCACTGTCATTCGATCCCGCTCTTGGTGAAATTGATCCATTATTTGTTTCCTGATAAACTTGAATACGGCTCGTAAGAGTGTTTTACCAAATACCATAGTAGTGTCGTAGTGACGCAATGAATCACAGAAAGCGGGAACATGGCAGAAAACAAACCACCTGAAATCCAATTTAACATTAACATAATTACGTTTAATGTATTTAGTTTCCTACCGTGTGTATGCTATTTTATATACTGTAGCCTCATCTTGAGTTACAGTATTTCTTTGTTTACTTGGTGACGGAAAGTCCCAAGTATTTAAACAATGCAGGAAGAACTTTGCAAGTTCATGCATTGTGTTCCATTCTTGTTGTGCCAGATTTGTAAACTTATACATTACAAAACTAGTTATGGCTTTATGTATGGAGGGTTTCTCAAATGGTGGTAAACCCAAAGGCCCCAAAATTACTGGTGTCTCCAATGTTAAAATACATTTCCTTAATAACTGCAATCATAAATAATGAACCCCTAGATCAACTAGATAATGTCTCTGCTTACCTTAAACAAATAACTATATACTTTATGTGTATCAGGATACTGCTCTTGATTCATTGCAGTGTACATGCTCTCAACATCCACTGCCATCCTTAATAATTTGTTTAGGTCCTGTTCACTTTTGTTCCTTAAATGCGTAATGTGTGTCTCTAAAGCATGCTCACATCTACAGCTGTCTGTAAACTGTGGATTAGTAACTAATTGATTAGTCTTCTTCCAACCTGTGCATTGACATCCTTCTGCCTACAAATGTAAACAAATGACTACTGGTCTAATTTGAAAAACATTTCTTGTACCTGACACTTGGAGTAAATGGATAACTTGATGAGCTTTCTAGTATGTGGAAATGCAAGTACTGTCTGCTTTCTTTGTTTAATTCTTTGTAGATTTGTTTGGCATGAAGCTGGCTCTTGTTTTGGTATGGTTGTACTAGCTGAAGAATTCACTTGCTCTTCCTGCTGCTGGATCTGTTCAGGCTCAGTTGTCGTCTGAGGTTCTTGTGTTTGTTGTACTTCTTGTTTACACTCCACCTCAGTGGGCTCCGTAACAAAACTGTCTTCTGACATAATAATTAAGTATAAAATAACAATATAAAATAATAACACTATTCCCTTCGCGACCGCTCAGTTTTGTTGTGATTGTTTGGGGACTGAGCTGAGATAACTGAATGCAGGTTAGAAATACAATTAACAAGATGCCGAGAGCGACATCAACGTATTGTTAAGAAATTAGAAGTATGGCAATTATTTTGAATTAATTGTTTAAATTTTTATAGATATTATTTATTATCGTTACAACAACAAATGAACATTATTAAAAAACAGATATTTAAATTAACTGACGTATAGCATAAAAATTGTTATTCATATTATTTAATGATGACTTTCCCATTTCGTGTAAGAAAATAAATAATAGATTAATCGCATTTTAACGCATTGATAGTTGGAACATTACAGGCCTCCCAAGGAAGCTAAAAAGGGTGTTCACCATTTAATATACAAAAATTTATACCAAAAAGGCGTTAAAACTCACAACTGGCACCTTGAAGAGGATGAATCTCCGTTAAGCATTAAATATGTGAATGAATATGATTGCGATTATAATTACAAAAGCACATATCATTTCATGACTAATCAGTTGCACCTGAAAGATGATTTTATTGATGTAGATGGACGTAACTACAAACAAAAATTCAATTTCTTCGGATATTCGTAATATCCGAACCACACAATCAGAATATTTTCATGAGTTTAAACATATTTTTTTCAGCCCAATAACTGAAGAGAATGATAAAAGATGGAAAAGCTGGAATAATTTTCCGACAATCATCAAAAATGATCACTTTCAACGTCCACACTTTCTGACATCAATGCAAGCAAGTTATATTCCACCCAAACCAATGATTTTACAAGGAGTATATAATCAAAACCATCCTATTCCCCAATTAACCCTGTTCTTTTAGATAAGAGCGCCAAAAGAAAAATCGGAGATGTTCAAGCGAATGAAAGGCATGGTAAATCATCGAGTTAATACCAAATTCCTTGACGACAATTTAAAAGAGGCAACCAAGAAAATGAGTTGCTCACGTCGTGAACGTTTCATATCCTACAACTTCATGACCGGACAATACACGGATGGTTCACTACCGAAGGAAAAGAAAGGACCTTATTCTGAACCATAAGCCCATCCATAAAACTACCACTTTTACAAATAGTTGATATATAATAAATAATCGTTTAAATTAAAGCCATAAAATACAAATGATCCAGAATGACAAGATATAAAATCAATTCAAAAATAAATGAATGTTTACAAATACTTTTACAATTGAGCTTAATTTTACATTTCAGTAGCAGTTTGTTTACCTAAAGATTATTTTATATCCGTAATTATTATGTAGACATACGTGTGTTAATTTAAAACGTTTTTTCCATACATGCCGAAAATGCTACTGATTCATCGCGTCTACATCCAGAATTTTTTTGGGTTCCTGATCCAATCATCAGAATGTACATCTAAGTAAAAAATCTTAAAATACGTGATACAAGTAACCGATAATAACTAATAATGAATGAAAAACAGATAAATAGAAAATAACATATTAATCGCCACATAAACATAATTAAGTTACATAGTCTTAAACAAAATATTCCAACCTAAAAAAGCAATAATAATGACAATAATAATAAGTGGACTAACAATAACGTAAATTGATTAATTAATTCGATTCGTCACTCTCTGTTAAGTGCTATTGGTAACAATTATTATTTTTGATGTTCATCAATGTTTATTTGCGTCTGCAAGAGAGGCAACAAACACGAAGCAATTGTATTAACAAACAACCTCTTTGTAATTATAATCTTAACAATAAATAGCTTCAATGTTTGTGCCTCTCTTCGTCTAAAAAATATTATCGTGGTGCGTGATTCGTCTGTGGCTCATATTCTCTTGTTTTTCCTGTTTGATTGCGTAGAAAATACAAAGAAAGCAATTGATAACGTGTTAACGTGTACATATTCATTTTCTTGTCTCAACTGGGGACGCAACATTTCCCTAATAACAATAACCAGTTGAACTAGAAAAGCTATGGGCGCACACAAATTTAAACAAAAAGCATCTAACGAATACGTTGGGAGTAACATTTGGTCTATAGAAAAATAGCAAAGTTAAATGTCAATCGATACGAAAACGAGCGACTTAAGGTTCTTATTATTCGTCAATATTTAGCCTAAACGAACGAACGAACGTTTTGTAAACTGAATCAATAGGAAACGAGCATAATACGTATTGCAAAAATAGTGTATATACGATTCTACAAAAATTGTTGCTATTTGCATTGCCTAATATTTGTTTATACAATTTTTACATGCAAATGAATAAATGAATGTTACACTTAAATGATTTTTTCTTGTGACGTGATTGTTAAATTTCAAATTCAACTCAGATATATCATTTTGTCTTTTCTTTATCAGACAAATTATACACTTTACTTCAGTAAAATTTAAGATAAAAATATATTCTGCTTATTTTTTTTTCTTTCCACATTTCTTCGTGATTTATATTAGCATTAGAAATTATAGTTTGTCTTTGAATGTGTCTCTCTTTAGCTCATTGCCATTGGCAGATTTTATAATCACATTCATCCCATTAAAACTTGCTTCTTGCTTGTAATGTGATTGAATCTAACAAGTAATAAAGTAAAAAGCTAATATAAATAACCCTAGAAATATATTGTGGCTGTGTACACGTGTTATTGAATTCTTCCATGTTGTTTGTAACTGCATTGTTATGAATAATGTATAGTAAAAATATTCAGTCTCTATTTTATTATTTTTTTAACCTTTAATATTATACTTTTTTTAAATATATATACCAATTATATATCTTGTTATATAATTATAGAATTAATTAATATCAATAAATGCGCGCGACTGTCATTCGTTCACACATTCTATATATATCAGCTATAAAATAGAAAAAATATCGATTGGTAACCAATAACCATTTGTCAAACGAAATATCAATCAACGTAGGTAATAACCGAAAGCAATTCAAATCAACACGGAGACTTTACGATAATAGCCGAAAAGGTCTTAAGAAAATGCCTAAAATGTTCAACGCAACGCGATTGATTAATCCTCCTAATTAAGAACGCAAAACAATACGACGGAGCGAAAAGGTCGATAGCCGAAAGATTTACACCGAAATTGTTTCCACTCGGAGAACACAAAACTACAATTTATCTCGAAACTGCTACAAACTACTACGTATTTTTTGTTAATTTTTTTCCATTATATGTACGACTTTTTGAATTTAATTTTTTCCATTATACTTTTTTCCTCATTATAGTGTGAATAATCGAAGCAATTAGACGTAATCAAGGAGAAATTTTGTTAAGTAATTTAATCAATTAATCAAATTTTGCAAACTGAAACGTTTGGTCACCGTAGGCAACTGGGGTTTAAGCTCTTTTCAATTTGTTTCATTTACATTATGATTCCTCTCTCTTCTAATAAGCTGCGATTTCATCATCGATTGGATATATCAATGATATAAACAGCCATCACAAATAACTTTTAGCATAACCTCATCACTTTTACTTTTCTTACTCGTCTCATTCGCCCCCGCTTATGTCAAACATTTGCAGGTTATGCAAAAGTTATTCATCGTCTGTTGTTTGTTACATTGTTGAAAAGCACTTCATTCCATTAATGCAATGTCTGTGTTTGTCTCAATTACTTCATATCACAGACAAATAAACGCCTTATTTGCGGAGTTCGTTGAAAATATGCACGCTCCGTTTCTTCCTCGCTCCAAACCGACAACGGAAACCGTTAAAATATTTCTGGATCGCATTTATTATGCATGTAGTGTGTTTTATCGTGAAATTATCGTTATTGGAAATTCATAAGACGTTTGCAAAGAGAGAGTAGAGATTAATGGAAGCGCTTACGCTTGTTGCGCTTTGGCGTTTTCGATTTTCCGGGACGCTTGCGTTTACTCATTCCACTATTACCGCCCGCAGTCTTCTCGCCAAAGTCGACGATTTCATCACCGATACTGCGTATGGTCGTGAGTTGATTACGCGTGTGTTTGTCTTTCTTGTTGACGGGCAAACGCGTCAAGTATTCCTCTTCGTATTTCTGTCGTTCGATTGCTGCACGTGAAATCTTCTGTTGCGCGCGATTGCCTTGATTGATTTCCATCGGAGCGTCCAGATATTCCTCTCGTAATTCATCCATAAGTGCGGATGAAAGTGCTGCCTTTTTGTTACGCTCTTGCAGCCGTTTATTGCGTTCTTGTACAGTTTCATCGCCTTAAAAAAACAACCATGAAAATAAGTTTGGCAACTTGCTATGTGCTTTGTTTTCTTACCTGGATAATGCACAGCTGATAATTTTGGAGGCACATACACACCACTCTCCTTGGTTTTCCCTTCACCATCCTCAGCTTCCTCATCAGACTGCTCCTCATCCTCATCACTATTGCCCATCATGTTATCAGGATTTGCTCTGAACATGCTAGGATCATTAGCATTAGCACCACTCACAGCTGTCTTCACCAGCTTGTCAATCTGGTATTTGAGTTTATGATCAATGGGTCTGATTTTCTCCAGAACAGTTCTAATTTCAATCAGCCTATCAATGCATGGATCACCTTCAATGCTCTCTCCAGAGCACTTTCGCAAAACGATGAACGTTAAATTAATCAGGTAACTCAGTAACATGTTATATTTCATCTCAAGGAAACTCAAGCCCTGATCTGTGCTGATTTCACCTTTCCTTACTTTCACAAGCATGTTGTCCACCAAAGTGGCCACATGCTGAGCACTCACGTTCATCTCGCTAAGCAAAACAAGCGCCTGCGGCAAGTCCTTGTGCCCCATCTCAATATCTGGCGCCTGCAAAATAAACACAATAAATACACACGAAATCACAGCCGCACATAGCCCGATTATAGTGGCAATTTGAACGATTTAGGCACGAATTGAGGTTATTCACAACACAAACACTGCTTTCCACAATCTCAAATCTGTTTTGGATACACCATGATTGATTTGCATAAAAATCTGTACGCCATCTTTTTTCCCTTGCGTATGCTACGTGAAAAAATAGTGGTATGAGGGTTTTTCACCCCGGGAAAACGCGTCTCGCCGACAACGTGCGCGTCACTAAGGTTATGAACGTGTTATGACTTACTTGAACCATTGTTGCAGTGTTATTTTCTTGGTTATAAAGACATTTTATCACTTCTTAAATTGATAAATTATATCCCGGCCGTCCAGGCAATCACGGCACGTGCAGCACTTTTTGATTGTAAGGCCTTTTTTCATTCCCATGTATTCCACCTCCTTCTCCAACGCGTGTGCACGTGCTTTGCGCTCTCTGTCTGCGAAACATTGAGACTTTCGGAGGCCTCTGCTGACGATCGGAAAAATTCGTATATTGATATGACGCATGGTTGTACGGAAAAAATCCAATGGCGCCAGATTTAAATTATATCATTTCACTTCGAATAAACAATTTTTCTATTAATAAACGAATTAACTGCAGCTCTATCCACGTTATTCAACAGGGAGAATGAATAATATTTAAGTATTAATAGATAAATGCTTGCATAATGCAACAATGATAAGTATGCCATCATCACGTACACTGAAGTTGATAATTGCGTATACATCAACAAACAATGTAGAGCAGAGCTATGTTTAAAGCTTTATATGTTTAACTTCATTCATAATATTTTAAATAATCAAAATAAACATTAAAATTATTGGCAACAAAGCTGCACCCTACTGCGCACAATCCTGGTAAAGAAAAACAACATAAATGATTGGGATATTCGCTGTATATCAACACAAGTGAGCGCTAGAATAATAACAAACGCAAAAACTCGATAACGAGTCCATATGAAAATCTGGTTAGTGTTATTACGAACGTGCTCAGAATGTGGAATGTTGCAAGTGCATATTCGCTATTTACTGCCGAAGTAATCATCATCAGTAAGTAATTGATTCAGTGCGTTTTAGCGAGGAGTGGAGTGTGGTCAATTAGTACTGCAGTCCTGCTATTCCTGACAGTCATAATACAAAACAACGTAGTCTTGCAGTGTTCTCGCAGCTGTGTGTACGTAATAGATCGGTACGAAAATACATTCCCGGTGGCGTAATAACTTCCAATTGTCGATTCAAGAAGATTCGTTCGAGATTAGTTTACGTGCTGGTGATAAGTTTGTGTGGTGTATTCATGTTAGAATTGGTGAAAATGTGGTTCGGAAGCGTAGTTTCGCCGGCGATTTGTTTTGATTCACAGGAGTTTCGTGTGGAAAAACTTAGCAGTTGGACTATTTCGACGTACAAAGCCAGCCTATGACATAACAAAAACAAGAGATCACGCACATTGCAACGCTGCAAGCAGAGCACGCTTCTTTCTCTGGGAAATTTCCTTTCTAGTTCCAGTTTGACTGTTGCTGCAGTGAGTAAATCTTCACGATTCGTGCGTTTGAAACGACAACAACAACAACAATTTGCAATTCATGGCAAACTTATCGAAACGCAACAACCGGTCACGGAGGAGAATCGCAGCGGTCACGTTCCTGTCGAATATCTCGCTGGATGGCACCTATCGCGACACACGCTTGGCTCTTCTGCCTCGTAATGGAGCCATTGCCAAGACAGAGGTACTACCTGCCCCTAAAGTCGAAGAATCCGATGGCCCAGATGACTGCTTCAGCGACTCAGAGCATGCGACAAATCGCCGCCATGAGCTGGTGGCGCAGAAGAATGTCGACGTTCATTCTCTCAGCTCAGACTCTGAAAGTGTCCTAACACCGAATAAAGCACTGGAAGAAGGACGACCATTCCGCGAACGGAGTGCGACCAGCGGCAATGAATTTCCGGAGAGGAAAATTGCACATAAAATGAAGAAACGTTTCGCTTATCAAAACTCCTACGGTAGCGATAATGAGAAGCATCATTACGGAAGCAGTTCCGAAAGTATAGGACCAATCGGCAGTATGTAGCAACTATTAATGTTTAATAAATTGCTTTTAAGTATGTCTTTGTTATTTGTAGTTCGAAATAAAATGAGTCCAGCACCCCCAAGCATTCCGGAAGTGCAGAAGAACGAGACCCGCTTCATCAAGCCGCATGAAAACATGAGATTGAAGGATGAACGAGTCGTCATGGTTTCCAGCAGACACACACCATTCATGATATGCTCGTTTCTGTCGTACAATCGCACCCGGACAGCCCGACCAGAAATACGCAAGGATGGTAATCGCAAACGAACCACATCTGGACCTCGACCTCTCTCGTCCCTCGGGGATGGCATGGATGCGTTTGATTTGTTCGGCATCGAGAAAGGCCAAGAAGGACAAGTACGCGAATCGCATGTATAACCTAGCCCCATTCTATGTTGAGTTGCTTTAGGAGATATCCTACGGGCATTTGTTAGTCCCGACGCGTTTGCGAACCACCACAAAGCCGCACAGCGTTGAGGAGCCGATGGAGGGTGTGTCAAAGCGCTCGAAATCCGGCCGCCATGTGGTTGCCAGGTGAGAAATAAGATCTAAGCGATCAACATGTGTGTGCTGTCTATCATCCTTTTCATGTTCGCGATTGCAGTGGATTAAGCAAGTGCACTGGCATCGGCGCAATTGTTTCAGTGCCAAAGTCTACTACTTAAACCACTCCAATCGATGCCTCACGCCAATATTTTTTTACATATATGATACAAATATTAAGATGTGTTCACATTGTATAAATATCAAGTGCACTAGAATCGCTTGCTCGTAAAATTATGTATATCACAGGCAGGTCGCGAACCGAATCTAGTGCACTTGCGATTTTGTCTAGCACTAAGCCAATTTCACGTTTTTTTTTGTCTATGTTTGTTTTGATTTTCAAAATTATATGGGTCAGCCCACTCTGATCGCAGTTGCTTCTCAAGTGCCAATTACATTTACTTTTATATTTCAACACTTCTCTCATTCCATCATTCACAATTATTATTATGTGTTGTCGTCGTCTGTCTCACTAATTTCGTTTTTCAAGTGGCGATAAACTACTTCACGTTTGGTGTTCTTCTTTGTTTTTGATTCTAGGACTAAGGTTATTACTTGGCAGCCTGATTATAAATGGTAAACGAACACATTCAATCATTTTTTTATTAGCTTAGCAGCCGCTAACGTAGAGGCTAATTTCGTAGGCGAGATTTTTAATGGGAGCGGCGGCGGCGGGTGCATTGTTGTACCGATTAAAATTAGACTCGTTTCGTGTCTGCCTGCTTGAGCGCATAAAATAATCTTTGATGCTAGTTGCTAACAATTGAATGCACGAATTGAATTCACGACTCTCGCGCGTGAATTGCTACTTTATTGCGTCGCAAGCGCTGGTTTAATTATTGGAGTTTATTACGTTGTTTTCTTACAGCATGCTGTGGTATTTTTGGGGAATGCAACTTTAATTACATTATCTATGTAGTTTAAGTGCCGCACTGGCTTAAGTATTGAGAGACTTGGTCGTAATTGTGGTTTTATAACTAATCCATTAGACTGCATGAGAGTTAACACGCAACACGAATATTTTCATTATTTCTAGGTGTTTTTCGTATGACCAAGGTGTTCAGAGAGCAGCGACCGCACATGTGGCGGCAACCTCTCCGCCACCCGATACGAAGGATGAAAATGCTCCAATGGTCTATCATCCCAATTTGTTGGACGATCCGGAATTAATCGCCGGCAAGCATCGCACTTTGCTCACGTTCTCATCGTATGTGACATCGGTCATTGACTACGTGCGTCCTTCCGATCTTAAGAAGGAAATCAATGATAAATTTCGCGAGAAGTTTCCGCAGATACAACTAACGCTCAGCAAATTGCGCAGTCTTAAGCGAGAGATGCGCAAGATTGCAAAAGCGGAATGCGGCACCGATTTGGTGACGGTTGCTCAGGCATACGTTTACTTTGAAAAGTTGATTTTACGTGGCCTGATAAACAAAGAAAATCGCAAGTTATGCGCCGCTGCATGCTTATTACTTTCGGCGAAGATGAACGATGGCAAGGGAGAAGCTTTGCGCATCTTTATTGAGCGCACTGAGAATGTATTTCGTTTAAATCGAAAAGAATTGATGAGTGCTGAATTCGCAGTTTTAGTCGCGCTCGAATTCAGCTTACACGTGCCCACGTATGAAGTTTTTCCTCATTATCAGCGTCTCATGTACGAGTCCTGACCATGCATTTGTTTTGTTGCGAAACTTGGCAATTTAGCACGCAATGTTCACAATTTATGATTTTTATACACTTCTTGCTCTTGTGATTAATATGGCAGAATATCCTTAAAGGACAAATGGTACATAGCCATGATTATTATCAAAATATTAAAGTAGACTGATTTTATAAATCAAAGTGCGTAGTACTTATTAGCAAACACTAATGCTCAGTCTACTTATTTCATCATAATCTCTCAGTTTCAAGAATGTATATTGTAGTCTCACATAGGAGTGAATATCTTTTTGAACAATGATTTATACTTAAACGTCATTAGGGTTGCCTATTTTATGTGATATTTTCAAATGACTAAAACATTAAATATTCGTTATAACCGTATATAGAGTAATTATTAAAAATATTTATAATCGTATTCACATAATATTGTTAAACCGCATATAAGTTAAAGCCTTCTATACATACGTTAGTGTGCATTTTGCAATCATTAAACAACTTACATGATTACATAAGAATAACTTGGAATCATATGTGATTCATTTCTTCTTTTTTAACGCCTCGAATCTCTTAGTGAGATCGTCAAAATCAATGTCGTTGCTGCCCGGTGCTTCAGTGGGCACTGAAGGCAAATCGGGTATTTCTGGGAATATGGGCGCACTTGTTCTCGGCTGAGGCACCGGTTTATCAGTAGGTTTCTAAAAGTCAGAAATAATCTTAAAATCTGTAAGTCAATTAAGTGAATCAACAAAAAATTACTTTAATATTGTCATCAGGAGACATGAAATTATATGACCACGGTAAATCCTAAAAGTAAGGTATTAAAACATGCAGTTGAATAATAAAAGGCATACTTACAAAGTTGGTGTTGTTTGGTTTCTGCTCATCATTATTAGTTTTCTCGTTACCTCCTGCCGGTGGAATATTATAAGAAAAAGGTGCTCCATAAGGATAGCCTGGAGCTGGGGCTGTTGCATTATCATCAGTGCCAGCAGGCAGCTATACATAATTGATAAGATATATTGGAAAATCGATATAATGATTTCATATAGTTTTTACCGTTGGATAATTAAAAGGCGTTGGTAATGGTGGTGGCTGTGGATAGCCAATAAATCCATAAGCAGATCCACCCCCACCTCCTCCTCCACCACCACCGAGATTGTTCTTGTTATCCTGGCTCAGATCAATCAGAATCCCTTCATCTTGCATGACTTGTGGATCAGGCTCATAGGAAACATTGAAACAGTTGGCAATTTCAATGAGATATTTTTCAACCAGCTTTTTGGGTGGACTCTGAATGGACATTTTATGCTTTAATTTTGCACTTACATCAGAGTCAGCATCTGAACGACATTTATCTGCATAAGGTGCGCCATACTTGGCTGTTAATAAATCAGCAATGATCTTCAATTCCTGAATGTCAGCTTGTAATCTTGGTGCAACCCAAATAAGACTTGCAACTGCCTCTGACAAACCTTCATCCAAGTCTTTCATTTGGGTTATCAAGCCAAATCTGGCAAGAAGTAAATCGCAATACATTTCAACCACTTCCATTGCCTCAACCAAGTAGTCTTCCCTAAAGAGTATTATATATCTGAATGTAAATATTCATTGTTTACATAATGTAAACACACTACAAGCCTCAATAACATGAATGTTTTCACTACTCTCTTGCGTGTGCAAGTACAAAATTACCTGATTATGTGTTCTACACGAATCTTAGCTCTTTCCGCCTTGCCTTCTTTGATGAAATTAGCAATTTCATACCGTGATTTCTGCGCCAACTCTGCCTTCTTCTTCTCCAATAACTTGAGCCTGTTTATAGCTAATCTCAAATGGGTTTTGAGCTTTGTATAATTTGGATTGCTGGAAAACATTTTGTATACTGAATATTTCACGCAGTACTAAGAAAACACAATTAATTGAGCTGATGAGAATAAATGGAAATGACTCATCTTTCTCTATGAACACCACATTACCAAGGTTATTCTCAATCAGCTGATTGCAGAAATTGCTGCATATATTAGAAAATTGCTTCAGTTTAGGTGTTTACTTACTATACTCCACTTGCAATGCGGTAATTATTCATCTTAAATAAACATTATTTCAAATTCAGATTGAATCATCTTTTAAATGATATATAAATATTTTGAAATATGAAACGTCAGTTTAAGAATTCAAATTGAATATATCAAGTGATATCAAATTCTTTAATTATATTATATCTTGATTTCGCTTGATTCCAAACACGTATTATATTATTCATAAAGTACTGAGTTGCTGCAACCATTATTATAAATAAACAAAAGTTAATATTTTACCATATGATATTTGCAACCCGTTATACAGGTAACCATTCTTCGTGTTTTCGTTCGGGTAAAAACGCTCTTCATTGGTCATCTCTCTCAAGCAACCAACAAGAAGCAGCGATCAAACTAGCTATTTATCTTTATCATGTTTATGCGCGTAAACGGCGTAAACACAACCATTCTCAAGCTGTCTAACCTGTAAACAGCATTAAACGTCAGTTAAATTTCAAACTAATCAAGGCTACCGACTGCTTGATGCGGTTTTGTTTAAAACATGAATTCAGCAAGAAAAATGGCACCGAAACGTGAGAAGTCCAATCTCTCCTCGAGTTCTGAGTCGGGTAAAGCAAAAGATCCAGTGAGTGTTTATTGTAGGATCCGCAATTTGAAAGACGAGAATGATGCTTCCTGCATTAAACTGATATCACCCACGGTGTTGTCGCTCTCATGCCCGACAGACTCCAAAATACTGCGAAGGGATTCTTCGTATCAATTCAAGCATGTGTTTACATCATTTGCCCCACAGAAAGAGGTGTTTGATCATGTTGCATATCCTCTTTTAACGGATCTCCTAAAAGGCAAGAACTCGCTATTATTTACTTATGGAGTCACTGGCTCCGGCAAAACTTACACCCTCACTGGTGATCCATACAATCCAGGCATTATGCCTCGTTGTATCGATATTCTTTTCAACTCAATCGGCGATTTCCAAGCACCAAAGTTCATTATCAAGTCTGACAAGATGAATGGGTTTGAAGTCCAGACTGAGGCGGATGCTGAAGAAGACCGTCGAATTGAGAACCGTCTCCTGGCGAGGCAAAAGAAACGCACTGAGAAGATAATGTATGCGAATGACGGCACGAAAATTTTGGGCTTATCAGAGACTAGCTTATACGCCGTTTTCGTATCTTATATTGAGATTTACAACAATACAGTTTACGACTTGCTAGACGATTCAAATGGCAAGGAACTGCAAAGCAAAATTCTGCGTGAAGATGCCACCAAGAACATGTACGTCAACGGCGTCGTTGAGGTGGAGGTCAAATCAGCGTCGGAAGCTTTTGAGTTATACCACTTTGGCCAGAAGAGAAAACGTATGGGACACACGCAACTGAATGCTGAAAGCAGTCGTAGCCATTCTATCTTCAGTATCCGTGTGGTCCAACTACAAACAGAGGCTAGAAATAGCCATGGAGATCTTGTCGTTCCCGACAGGAATTTCATCCAGGTGGGACAACTAAGTCTTGTAGATCTCGCCGGCTCTGAACGTACGAATCGGACTCAAAACACCGGAATGCGCTTGAAGGAAGCTAGTGCAATCAACAATTCGCTGATGTCTTTACGATCATGCATGGAAATTTTGCGAGATAACCAATTGTATAATGCTAACCGTCTAGTTCCTTACAGGGATAATCGTCTAACTCTTCTATTCAAGAACTATTTCGAGGGCGAGGGTAAAGTCGAGATGATCGTTTGTGTCAGCCCTTCAGTTACCGACTATGAAGAGAATCTTCAAGTGATGAAGTTCGCTGATATGGCGAAGGATGTGAAGGTATCCAAGGCGGAATCTCGGTACACGCCGTACCGAAAAGCGCAAAAAACTATTATGAAAACACCAACTCCAATGAAGTCTTCCGTTAAAGCTAAAATGCTCGCTCCGCTTGTATTCGGTCCACGCATCCCCAGGATTAAGTTGGATTTGGATAATTTAGATGTGTTTATGCATTCTCTCAATAAACTTGCAGATGTTCTAGAAACTCGTAAACAGAAGAGCGTTGCGTTCAATCGAGATCTGCAGCATAAGCAGAGTCACTTCCGGAAGCGTCTTCTGGAGAGAGATCAAGAGTACACTTTGAAATGCAGTGAGCTTAAAAGCGCACAAGTTCTCCTAAAGAAAGAACGCACAAGAACTCAGAACTTGGAAGTAAAAGTTCTCGAATTGGAGAAACATCATGTAGCTCTAGAGCGAAAGAACTCTGAATTATTGGGTAATATGCGAATGCTGAAGACGAATCTAGATGAGAAGGATGTAAAGTTGAATCAGAATATGCTAGAACGTCAGAAGCAAAAACAGAAGATGGCGATGAAGCAAGAGAAGATGACACATGAGCTTGATGAGAAGTTGCGTAAACAGCGTGAGCATTACAATGCAGCGTGTCTTGCAAAAGAGATGAAGATCCAGAAAGTCAAAGCTTTATTAAACCAAGAAGATGCACTTATGACCGACGATGAAGATGATGACATTGAACCGAATCCGCCAATGCAGAGATATCCAGATACTCCACAGCTACCATTGCAAAGCACATCTAATATTCAATCCGTCCACAATGGAAGAACCCGCGTTGTTGTTGCTAATCGCAGACGATCTCGTTCCGCAGGCGATGTTTGGTTGGAACACAACTCGGTCAAACCAGTACCATTGGGCACTGTGATGCAACCGAGCATGAAAAAGCGCAAGTCCGTGACTCAATTGAAGAAGGCTGCTGATATCACGAATTCGAAGCAGTCCAAGTACTGCTTGATTGCCCAAGAGCCGGATACTGATGGGGAAGTTGAAACGAAGGTTTATAAAGCAGATATCGTCCCTACATGCGGTGGCGGCGCACAAGTCATATTCAACGACGTTGAACGACTCCGCCAAGAGAGTCCTACAGGGACACCGAATAAATATTAGATTTTCTACAATTGTTTTTGTATTTCAATATGTATTTTTATTAAATAATATTAGTCTTTATTGCAGAGGATAAGCACTTTATTTAATTAATATATCCATGTTAGTATTGTAACAGTCAGCCTTAGTTCTTTTTGTAATAATAAATGTACTTAAAAGAAAAGAGTCACAGCAGTTGCCTATGCTTGTTGACCACCCCTTTAATATTTCAAAAATGCCATGGTAACTCTGGGGTTGTTTACAGGGAAAAATCGAAGCTCTTTATATATCAATGCAGTGTTTACCATTCTGCGTTTCAATATTCTATTAACAATTTATGATAAAGCGACGAAATTGATGGAAGTTTAATTCTGGATGTGGCGTGTCTTTTAAACAACAAAGTGAGCAGCGATCATGTGGCTAAACTATGGATGAATTTGTACTGTTAATATGGAAATTACATTAATGTATTCAAGTTCATTACTCCCTCTGGAAAATTATATGTACATTACATGTGAAAGCAATGAGCATGAATGTTTATCGAAATGCGTATCACTCACATCAAAGTGCGCCAATATAAGGGATTCAATTGTTGTTTGACTGTCCCTAGAGCAACAACGTCAAACATGTTTCCATAGTGTGCATGAAAATCACGTTTGAATCGTAAAAGTGTGAGTTGTGCGCCATGACAAAACAGTGACAAATCCAATGCAGTTTGATATTGTTTAAAGTACTTCTTCTACAACCTTTTCGGTGAGTACAAACTAAAATGATTGTAGCTAATAATTATTAATGGTTAAGTAATTTTAGATTTATTCCTGGTCGCTTAACAAGAAGATAAGATGACGGTTCATGAGAGGATCGAAAGGGATCGTGCTCCTGAAGCCACCCTTCAAATAATGATTGAGGATAAGCATTCACCGAAAGATGGACAATACACATTTTCGAGTTCACCAAGGGCCCTATACACGAATCGGAAATTAGTTTTGCATGGGTGAGTAAATGATTTAATTGACAAGTGTTTAATTAATTAAATATTTATTTGATTTGCGGTAATTACAACGTGGTTATGTTGTAATTATTTGAACAAGTACTTGCTAGCGTTGGAAATCATGTAAATATTCTTATTTGTGAGTAGATTTCGATCGCAATTGTAAGTTTAGTGCGTGAGAAGCGCCTGTGAAACTATTTGTTCACACAAGTGGTAGTCGAATACTTATTTGGGATAATTAACTGTTACATGCAATAAATATGAAGCGCTCATACAAATTGTTTATGTAAGGACAACGTTTAACTATACGATGTTGTCAATACTCATAAAATATGCATTAAAGGAATATTTCAGATTTCTTTTTTTTAGTACTTAAACTCGTGTCACATTAAATTCCGAGAAGGATTCTGATAGATTCTGAAATTATTGAATTTATAACCTCTCAAAGTCAAGGGTATTCCTAATGAACCTTTAACGATTATCGTCGTAATTATTGAGCAATTACATCTATTTTAAAAAGTAAAGTAATTAACCCTTGACCAGCAGTCTATCTAATGGTGTTTTCTTTCAATTATCACATGAAATGGAAACTTTACCTATAGTTTCCCCATAGAACGAACAATTTATTGACCAGTGCATTAAAAATGCCATACTTAATGCATTTGCGCTCGTAATATGAAATTTACAATTTACGTGATGGAAGCGACAAATAGACAATGCAATAAAAAAACGTGGAAAAAAGGTCGTTCATGTTCGATGAACATTAGAGCACAACTGACCGGTGTTCGATTCGCGTTTTGATGACAAATCGAAGCGCGCTCGTGAATTGTGCATTAGTTTTCGATGCGACGATTGCACTCTTGGCAACAGTGTGCATTTGTTTGTTAACCTAGATTTTGTTTCACAATATGCATATGAACTGAGGGGGTGCATTGGAGGGCCAACAACGCTCTAAAAACCTGCTCCACTTTCGCCGCAGACGGAAAAGGTGAAACACGTTAATATAAGCGCTGACACACGCTAGTTTAGAGGGTGTCCCAACGCTGAACGTTGGCATGATATTGATATTTTATTACATCGAATTGAATAGGCTCCGCTCGTAGAGGTAGTGGTCATATGGAGAAAGTCGTTAATTGAATGAGTTTTGATACTAAAAATAGCTGGATAAAATGTGGCATTTATAAGCCACAACTGAATTTCTTTTCGATCAAATTAAATCCACTTACTTGTTTTATGATCGGTAATATACGAATGACTTATTACGTGATATTACGGCGGGCTTATTAAGAATTATGAGGTTTTTATTGTAATCTACGCCCTAAGTGATTTATACATTTAGGGATGGAGTTGTAATATTGATTTTTCATTATTTAATGCAAATTTTGTAGTTTTTACAGTAACGCCTATTTGTGTAGTAAGTTTGAAGTTAGTTGTTGTTTTCCCATTGTTACATTTGCATTCATAATTTTATGATGAAGCAGCATGGAAAGAATAATTTTTTGATTTAGCCGATAACACGAAGCAATGCGGTTACTAATGATTAGGGGAAGGGGGTGAATGCGCGCAGAATTCAAAGAAGTAAAGTTGAATTTGCTAGAAGCGAAAGAAAATAGCAAGACTGATGAAAAGAAACGTTAATTTAAGAACCCTTGACCCATGACCTTGCGATGAAGTATCCATCAAAAGCCATTGTTTAATGGTAATTTTATTTCGTGAGCGTGGAAAACTAAAGGGAAATTAGTTTGAGAACGTATTACACGCATGTTAAAATTATATTGTCGAGTGCATGATCTATTTGATATTAATTAATTACGATAATTGAAGAAGTTATAGCGTTTTTTTCAGGGTGGTAAAACTGCTGATGGTTTAAAAGAAGTTTTTTTAATTATTTTTATTTGTTTTCCCATCGGAAAATTCCAAGGTTTGTTATTATGACGTTCGGTTTTCATTGTTTTTATAGTTTTCAATACGTTATCTCTGAACGTAACCTACTTTTCGGTCGGAAATTTATTTTTAATGTTTGTTGAATAAATAAGGAAATTTGTTGTCTTTGGAATTGTGATAAAATTTGAGTTGCAAAACAACAAAAAATACAAAATCAAGTTTTCATGTTATGACTTTTAGTTTTCCCAATTTTCACAACTTTCAATGTATTATTTCTAAAACGAACCATTTTTCGGATTAAGATTTAAATTTTAATGTTTAATTAAATTAAATCTAAAAAATTATTTTCGTTATGACGTTTAGCTTTCCTCACTTTCGGAGCTTTGAATATGTTGTCTCTCATTCTAGCTTTTCTCGTATAAAGAATTTTATTGTAATGTTCAGAAACTAAAGCATGAACATTGTTCGGAATAAAAAGGATAATAGTTTGCTCTGGAATTTCGCTGGAAAAATTATAAAATCATGTTTTCTTGTTCTTAGTTAGTTTTCCGCATTTTCATAGCTTTTAGAATATTAGTTTAACCTATTTTCCGAAAAAGGATTTCATTTTAACGTTTAGAAACTAAATCAGGAAAATTGTTGTCCTTGGAATGCATAATAATATGAATGGTATAATTAATATAAGAGAAAGTTTTCTTATTATGACGTTTAGTTTTCTCAATTTCCACAGCTTGTAGGTAATGTGTCGTCTCTCATTCTAACATATTTTCCGATTAAGTATTTTATGTTAACGTAGAAAATGACGCAGGAAAATTGTTTTCGTTGTCATTAAAAAATAATTGAATTGGAAAATCCATAAAATCAAGTTTGCGCCTTAGTATTATCGTCACCTTTAGTTTTATAAATTTCCATAGCTTTTAATTTCTCTCCTCTTATCTGATTAAGAATTTAATTACAATGTTTCGAAAATAAATCAGGAAAATTGTTTTCACGAAATTATGATCGGATTAACGCTGGTGTTATTAAAAATCAAAGAATGTACAAAATTTTAAAAAGCAAAAGGATTAAAAAAGGCTTGAAAGGATTAATGTCTACAAAATCTAGTTTCCTCATTATGACGTTTAATTTTCCCAATTTCCGATATAATTAAAATAAGTGTTATTTTTTATTGCCATCTATTTCCCGTTTTCGAATTTAATTTCCACTTTCAAAAATAATAGTTGTCTTCCTTGGAATTAGCTGATATGATAAAAATATAAAGGAATTCTAAAATTTAGAAAATCAAGTTTTCTAATTATGACATTTAGATTTTCTCATTTTTGCAGCTTTGATTGTGTTATCTCATGTTTTAATCGATTCCCTGCATTCGAATTTAATTTCCACGATAAAAAATGAATCAGGAAAATTGTTTTCCTTTGAATTATGATACGATATATTCGTGGTATTAAAAAACAAAGAACGTACAAAATCTCGCTAATTACTTAATTAGCATTCATTACTTATAGCGTTTCTTACTTACAAATATACAAAATCCATCATTTTGCGACGTTTAATTTTTCACATTTCTATAGTTTTTGAGTTACCTTTTTGCTATTATCTATTTTTTGACGAGAAACTTCATTTCAAGTTTAAAAAATAAATCAGAAAATTTAATTTTCCTGGAATTACGACAAGATTAAGACTGGTATTACTTAACAAGTAAAAGAGATCTACAAAATCATGAATTCTTATTGTAACGTTTAATTTTCCTTATTTCTGCCGCATTTAATGGGTGCATTTCTTGCTTTAGAATTTCCACGTTAAAAAATGAATCAGGAAAATTGTTTTCCATGGAATTATAATAGGATTAACGCTTTGACGCTGGTGTTATTACAAAACAAAGAACGAACGTACAAAATCTCCCTTGCTAATTATGTTTAATTACTTATAAGTAAAGTGTACTGCCCTGCATTGCAATGCAGTGCATATACCTATGTGTGCTATCAGTATGGAAATCTTTCTGCCACGTGGATATTCTTTTATATTTCATCGCCGCCCCCGCATGGATAGAAAAAGCAAATTAGAACAATGTCGGAATATACGCTTAATCATACTGAAAGCCACGGATAATTTAAAATATTTGCATAAATAAATTCACTGCGTGTAATTGATCGCTCGTCGTCGCAAGTAAAAATCGAAAAGAAGAAGAGTTTTTAGTGATGGAATTTTTTCCGCGTGAATTATTTAAACCTAATGAAGTTGATTTGTAGCACTTGCGAAAACAGTGGCGTGCATACAAATGTTTCGTGTGCAGATTGCGTGATAGGATATCAGTGATCCGCTCAACCCACCACGCCGTGACCTTCGTCCACTCATTGGCGCTGAGTGTACTTAAACGGCGGCGGCGACGACGACGACGACGGTGGGCGCAAGTTGCGAATGTAAATCTTATCGTCGTTCACCACCCCTCGCGGTAGGCGATCGTACGCTAGCCGCCGTCCATTTCGGTTCGTTCACCCCGGATTCGTTGGACGCCCGCGTGTCCATCGCGTCGAAAAATAGCCAACGCACGGGGCACAACGGCCAGCGCATTCGGGACGATAAAATATTCCTTGTACGACGGACGATACGAATAATCCAAGTGCTGCCCCGCAGCCGATATAATGAGAGAATCAACATGCCTCTTTGCATACCAAATGTCTCCCGAATACGAAAAACGCTGATGAGACGGGCGCGCGATGGAGATTTATTAATTATGAAAGCGGTGCGGACACGTTGAAACTTTGAATCGCGCACGAAAAGACGGGTTATTGACTTGTTCAATTTTAAGTATTTCATATGTGCAGTCAAAGGATGAAAATTATGCTTCAATTAATCTAATGCGGATGCATTCGGAATGCAAATAATTATCGATGAATGAACCGAGCGAATGCGCTTGTAATTATAGCAAACATTCTTAACTATTAATCTCAGATTGTACGTTTGATAGAGCTTGCGTTTGCATGAAAGGTAACGTACGGCCGCCCCTCTTGGCTGGTATGCATTACCTTTGAACATGCGTTGGCGGTGGCGGTGGCGACGACGGTGGTGGTCAGCTTTGGACGCCGGTCACTCGTAATAATTTCGAGCGCAGCGCATTTAGTGTGCGCGCTGTGAGTGAATGGGCCGGACGCGTTTTATCGGCGGCGGCGGCGGCGACAAGAATTATATTCAAAATTCAAAATTTTACGTTGAGAATTTTGTTTTGCACTCGGTGTCTGTTTTTTTTGGTTGAAGCTTGAGAATGCAAGGGGAGGTTTGATAGAGTTTAAGCGCATTCTGGCACTCGTTAAAATTTCATAAGTAGTTAATTTCACAGCACACTAGTATTGAAGAACTTGTGAGGCACGTGCATTCTCAGCAAATTTTCTACACACTTTTCCCATCATTCTCGACGAGGCGCGCGATATTGATTTCCAGCGAAAGCCACACACTCGTCGTGCACATGAACATTCTATAACAATCTCGCAACAACAATCAACAATACATTATTATTTGGCACGAGCGGCGGGCGTTTGCGCGCAAAAAAAAATAGAACAAGACGCGACACACGAATGCGGGTTGTGCGTGCGAAATGAGTGCGGACGTTTCGATGTCGGCAGTGCCCGCGTTGCAGCCGCCCCACGAAGACGACGACGATGATACGACGGACGAATGCGCGTTTAAGATCCTCAATCAGGATAATCTGCCGATGGCGATCGTGGGCGAGTCGTTACTTAAGCCATTTGGGGCGGCGCAGCAGAAGAATAAGCCGAACGGGATCGTTTTGCCGCAGCGACGGATAACGACGAATCTGGAGCCGAAGGCGTTTACAAAGTCGCACGGTGCGATTAATGTGGTAACCGAGAAGAATTGTTTGAATCTGAAGAAGAATTTGAGCACTTCGCACGGCCAGCTGAATCATAATAATTCGTCGGTGAAGATACGCATTGAGGACTTGCAAAATCATGGATTGGATAAGAATTTCACGCGGAATTTGGATGCGAAATTGAGAAAGCTGCAGAGGGAGAGTAATCAATCACCGGGCATGAAAAAGTTTGATTCGTCGGCGACTGGCGGCGGCGGCGGTGGAGGTGGTGGTAATAAACCGCGGTTCGTGACGACGGTGAAGAAGGGTGAATTTCTGGAACCACCACCGGAACTCGCTTGTCTCTTGGGCTTTGTGACGGCCGAGGAGGTGAAGCAGGCGAAGGAGGAGAAACGATTGTATGCGTACGCGAGTCAACCGAGGGTTTTGGATCGGAATGCGATCAAGTTTGGGCATAAAGCGCGCTGCGAGGCGGCTGCCAAAGCGGCCGGTGTGGTGGACGAGGTGGTGCTGACGAAGAAGGATGTCAATGCTAATAATGTGGTTCCGAAAAAGTTGACGTAAGTATGGTTAAACGCATCCCAAAACCTTTGCGCATTATTTATAAGCAGACCACAACCAACATTAATGAGCGAATTCAAGGTTTTTCATATAGGGGTTAAATGATTTCTCTAGCAAGTACTTTTCCTTCGCGTTTCTTTCTCTCTTGATTTTAATTAGTTATTAGGTTTATTGAGTCGCACACCACGACTGTATAATTAATTTGTTTTTCAGCGACACTCAGATGCCTTATCAGAATTTAATGTTTGAGAAACGCGTTCATCGTGGCAGCAACTATGCAATTACAACGACGAATACGGTAAGTGGTACTTGCTTTTAAAGTTTATTCGAATGTATATACAGGGTGTACAAGTTAACATTCACAATGGGAATGATTTATGTTTTTTTTATTCATTTTCATTTCAAGGAGAGAGAGAGAGTAAATGAAGAAATTTCCTATGGTGCGTGATAGTTGGGACACTCTGTATACATATGCATTATGACACATTGCGCTTTAAAATTTATTGATCTCGTACGCGTTCACCATTTATTATCGTCCTCCTGACAATTTATTGTTTTCACGTTGCACGTCCGCTCTCTGTTGTTCTGGTTTTGTTTCGTTGTACGAGAATAGCAGTAACAACACCATGAATTTATCGCACCTTACGAAACTTTGTGCCCGCCAACATAAGATACACACGAATCGGCTGGCAATTTAATTTCGAAATTATTAATTAATTATTCCATCCCCCCCATGCATTTTGTATGTGTGCAAAAGCCTCTCTCATGATTAATTAGTAATTGCATTACGTGTTTGCGCACCACGCAGCAAAAGTGGAATCCAAATTTCGCATTCGCTCGCTGTTTATCGATGGTACGTAAGTGCATCTAAGGAAATGATTCGTTTTCTTGCTTTAATATATGCGTTGGACTAAAAGTTGCTATACAAGTATTTTTATTTCGATTTAACCTAACATTGATTTTGTGTTTTTAACGTTGAAACTCTTGTTGTTTTTCTGTTGTACAAACAGCCGATTTGTTTGTCTCTTATTGCTTTTGCGGTTAATTTGACGCGGTTGCTTGGAAAGCGTTAAATGGGGATTATTTGTTCATGTTTAGGGTGAAGGCGAATCGGCGGCGGCGCGGGCTGCGGAAGCACGACGACGTGCAATTGCACGAAAAAAGGCGCAATCGCAGCAATTGCGTGGTGCGCAATTACGTCTGGGCTCGCCGCCACCGGTCTATGGACGGCGGCATGAGAAGCTGCAGACGGACCGCTATCTGGAGGAGCTGTACGAGCACCCGCAGATGTCGGATACGACGACGCAGACGGATCTGTTTTTGGATCGTCCTGATTCGCCGGTGTTTGTGCCGGCTGTGATTGGCGTGGACGCTGCTACGCAAATATGGCCGGGTGATGTAAGTGCCTATTTTGTGATTATATTATTCGGCGAGTCAAGGTTGATGGTTTTTGCTAACGCGCATTTATTAAGCAAGCCAAGCCAAGCCAACCCTCACCCGACAATGTGTAATATCTTCGTATGCTAATGACGCATTGTTATTCATGGGCCGCGCGGACGGGACTTATCGCGCTGGCAGAATCTATTTTAACACTCGGCGACTCAAGGCCGTCCGGCCGCCCAGCGTACAATGCAGTCCTTTGGCTGATAGCGCACACAGGGATTTAGTATTATTGCAACCACGACGCCGTGTGCAAAGCGTGCTTGTTGTTTTGCAGTTGTTCGACTTTGATATGGAGGTGCAACCTATTCTGGAGGTGCTCGTGGGTAAGACGATCGAGCAGGCACTCATTGAGGTGCTCGAGGAGGAGGAATTGGCGGCGTTGCGGGAGCAACAGCGCCGGTTCTTGGAGGCGCACGCTTCGGAGTTTGCCGAAAGCATGCGCTTGCACGAGTTGGAGGGTCGGCTCGCCGAGGAGAAGGAACGCAAGATTGCCGAGCACGAGGAGGGTATGCGGCTGCAGAAGGAGATGGAGGAACGCATAGCGGGCGCTGTGTTGATGCAAGGTTATATGGGTGATTTATTGCCCGCTGTGCTGGAAGGATTGGAGGATGAAGGATTCCTTACAGACAACATTAAGCAAAGTACATGAACGCAGTTTGTAGTTGATATAATTCTGATTGATGATTTTGATTTAGATATTGACGAATCATTCATCCCATGGCTGATGAAGGAAGTGACGTCAGAATTGAAAGAAATGGTTTCCAGTAGAGACTTGCTAACAGGTGATTCGATTGTTGGTTATGTATGGCCGCCATGATGTTTTAGTTGTGCGTTGTGTTTGCAGATATCGTAAGAGAAATACTAGAAAATCGTGCGGAAATCTACAAGGCACTCAACGAGGAGAGAGAGGAAAGCGAGGAGGAACAAACGCAAGGACAAGATATTCCATTAGTGGAGCATTTGAAGCTCAAGCAGGAGATTGCCGATGCACAACAGAAGAAAGAATTAGGTGAGATGCGGAATTAGTGTGATTATGTTCGCACTAATGAATTGCGTTTCGTTTGCAGATCATGATTAATGCAACAATGCGTCAAAATTACAAAAAATGTGCACCACAATGAAAAATTACAAGGTAAGCGAATTGGGGTCAGCTTATAATAACATCGTTGTTGGCAAGCTTGATGATTGAGAGCGAGGGGTTGCAATCATTTAATCAAAATTACATCAAACTTAAATCCAACACCACCCTTCAAAATGCGCCCGAGTGCAGCTGTTTATACTTTATTAAGTAAATACGGAAATTTAATCTTTGGTGTTGAGTTTTTAAAAATGGCGAATTGAGTAATATTTTGAGGTTAAACACGGAAGGATGAAATTGCCGGCGATGGGGGAGGACGAATAGATAAGGTTATGACTGAATGGATTTAATGAAACACTTGAAAACTAATTAAGTTGATGCGTAGATAATCAAACTGCACGCCGATTGCGATTCATGTATTGAATTCAGCTGCATTTCGTGAGGGTTGCGCATGATGCAAATTTGTTCTGCCAGTGCACCCTCCATTGGCCGCCTCTTATGATATCACTGGCCCGTCCATTATATTGTTGTGGTCGCTCTTGGTGTGCACACAGGTGCATCACATCACATGTCACCCCTCTCCCTTTTGGCTTTTGTGAAATGTGCAAGCGAAACCAATCCGGGACCGCAGTCACCCTACGTATTACTTGTGCTTTTGGCACCCAGCGTTATTAAAAACGCACTATTAAGTTTTGGACCACGGCTGCAAATCTAATTTAATCCAAGACGATGTTATTATTATTTAAATGAGAATTTCTGCCCTGTATTAATGCGAGCACTTGGCGCTCTTTTTGCAGGTTTTGATTGAGCTGGCAAAATTCTACTTTCTATGTACTAACAAGGTAAATTCGAGGATTTAGTTAGACGCACGTACAACAAGTGAAAAATCTTTTTAATCAAAAAATCTATTTCATCACGTACTAACTATGTAGACGAAGAACTTGTTTATATATACAATATTTATACATATACAGAATATGTAACTTGAATCTTACAGCGATATTTACTACCAAACTATATTTGTTATTATAAAAGAATGAATAAATAAATATTTGTTATCTACAAATTTGAAGATGGGGTTGAGGATTGTTTTAATTGAGGGGTTGAGGTAAAATTGATTAAGTATTCGTAGAAGTTGTGCGTCATTTTATCGGAGAATGATTTAGGGGTTAAGTGTGTCAACTGAGTAGCCATTAACCTGGTCGTTATTGCTTGGAATGTATCGATTTCATCGGGTGTGTAATCATCGGTGTAAATGCGGTAGAATTGTTGGTTATCATCGATGATTGCAATGAATATTGCAGCTTTCAGGTTAAATGATAAGGTGTGAGTGTGTGTTATGTATAAGTCTTGATCGAGTTTTTTGGCAATGATGTATTTGTATGCGCGCGCAGAAAACCTTAACTCGGTGCAAAGTTCTGAGAATGATATTGGCCAAACGTCGAATTTATTATGCGGCACGAAGAAACCGTATTCGACGAATAGTTTGACATTATCGTGAGCGCCATAGGAAATGAAGATTTGCTCGTGTTTGGCGTGCTTCTTGTAGGAGCGCAGTGTGTATAACTTTTCGCCGTTTTGTGTGATTACTTCAGGAGTTGTGCTTGCTTCCGGTGAATGATTAAACATGTCTAGGAAAGGACATAGAGCCATGTTGGGCTCGTCTGATAAGAAGTCCATCGTTGTGGCGTGCTGGACATGGGTTGGGTCGATGTAAACTGCACGTGTATTGATCATGGCATAGCTCCACGCGAATAAATCCGCGTTAATCACGCCATGCGAATAAAAATTCCCGCAGCAAGGACACTTAATCAGCGGGTTTATTGCGGTCAGGACGATACCCCAATTGCGTTCGAATGAGGTCCGAAATGCCTGCATTTGTATGGATATATGTTTGGGCATATTAATCACTTCCGGTGAGGTCAGTTGCAACCAGGTTAATGGATTGCTCACCGGTAAGGAGTCAAGGTAGAATTTCCATGTGGATTGTGGTCCTTTGTGTTTTTCAATGCAGAGAAACAGTGCCAATAATGACTGCATTGGCAACGTTGTTCTACTTTTCAGAAATCTGAATGTGTTTTTTGTTAAGGTTTGTACAGTTATCATGCAATTTAGAGGAATTTGAATAATGATTTCGTTCTTTTGCAATGTTTTACGCGATGCTACTCCTCGACCTGTTAAGGGAAAATTGCGCAAATGTAAATGAGTTGGATTGTGCCAATTCATTGTCTTTAAAGTCTTTATCAACTGAATGATTGTTGTATCAGTGTCAACTTTGTATGAGTATTCATTTTTCTTGCTATTTTTGCGTCTACGATAAGTTCGACCCATTGTTTACTTTATGAGAATAGTTTGGAAACTTTTAAAAAGTTATACTAGAATATAATGTTTACCTTAAATATGAGTCTAGTATCATTGCTACTAAATCTGTGTGATATATTATGCGCAAATAGTGCGAATAAACGCATTTAGTCAAAGTTATAAATAGCTCGATGTTGTGAAAAATCCATATAACCTCAAGAGGACGAACAGCTGACGAGCCAAAACGTGCTGGTGCATGTGTTCACTCTTGACGTACGGAATTTGTTGAAGATTGTACTAATATGGGTACTTCTGATATTGAATCGTTAAATAAAAATGTTGAAATAAGGTGTGACTATGGTAAAAACTTTAAATTATTACCTGGTAATGATCAAATCAAGGAGCTGCAGACGATTCTACGGGACAAGTAAGCTGCGCACTAACCTCAATCAGCAAAACCACACATTGTATTTTGTTGTTTAGAAATACAACTCGCAATGATTTTAAGTTCTACGCAGACAGACTGATTAGACTGGTAATTGAGGAAAGTTTGAATCAATTGCCATTCACAGAATGCAATGTGATAACGCCAACAGGGTCTACCTATCATGGTTTGAAATATCGGTCTGGCAATTGTGGTGTCTCAATTATTCGATCAGGTGAAGCAATGGAGCAGGGCTTAAGGGATTGCTGCAGGAGTATACGCATTGGTAAAATTCTGGTTGAATCAGATGCAGAAACACATGCAGCCAGAGTTGTTTATGCCAGATTTCCTGAAGATATTGCACAGAGACAAGTCCTATTGATGTATCCGATAATGTCAACTGGCAATACTGTTACACAGGCAGTTAATGTACTCATAGAGCATGGCGTTAAGGAAGAATGTATTATTTTAAGTAACTTATTTTGTACTCCAGCTGCTGTAGATACAATAATGAATACATTTCCAAGGGTGAGTTTAACACCATTCATCATTTACCAACTAAATATTTACAATTTCCAGATGAAAATTTTATCATCAGAAGTCCATCCAGTTGCTCCCAATCACTTTGGACAAAAGTACTTTGGAACTGACTAGAATATTTTACACTTAATATTTTATTTAACGATTTTGTGTCAATTAATGGTGCAAGCATTTACAACTTTGAACACAATTTGATGCCAAATAAAAATCAAAGTAGTTGATGACAAGCAGGACAAGTTATTCTGAAAAACGTATCAATTGTTACATTCTGTATTGCGGCGAACAATTGCTATACGAGTATTATTCATTCTTGATCGTATTATGGACGCTTGCCTTTTGTAATAAATGAACCCAGATATTAAATGATCATTTGTGCGTTACTAAAGCCCCCTCCTCCAAGTGCATAAAGCCTCGTTACACAGGGCCGCAGTATTGCGGGGCGCGCACATTTACTGCACAAGAGTATTAGGTGCGATGCTCGATTGAATTCTAATTCCGTATACGAAAATACGATTTATTTATTGTGTTAGGTGTACGCTATCCGCTCTTGGCATGTTTGCACATCGCAACAAGATGGTCATCAATTATGTGCAGCGTTTTGATCGCAGACTAAAAAAGGGTGGATTAAGTGCATGTTTGTTCAAGGAATTTACACCCCTTTGAACCACTGATAAAACATGCGACATTTACATGCTCCTAGGTATATTGCATGCGTATACCATAAGCACTGCGCTCGTAGTGATTATGCCACTTTTTCTTGTAATAATTGCAATAATAATTTATGTTTTTCTTAGTTTATATATACGATGAATGCAAGCTGTGCCATTTTGCACGTGGTGCGTATCTAATCAGTCTGCATGCGGAATGTTTGGCAATAAAGTGATTTTTCACGCACGCATCGCGGTGAATAAATGCGAGGGTGACACTTGCTGTTCTTGGTGGCTGTGCAAAAGTCATAATGTTGCCATTGAGTCATGCAAAACTCATTTAACCTATATTGGTCTTGAATACTTCTAGAACTTTCGAAAAGTTAAAAGTTTCATACAATTTTAACCTGTTAAACTAAGATCGGGTTCTACAAGGGTTTGTTTAATTTTGAAAATTTGTGATTGTAGGTATGATTTGAATGATAAATTATTCTGGGTTCATTCAACAATATTGTGCGCACATCTGAATTGATAAGACTTTAATCTCAATCGGGCGATTACCCTGATAAGTGTTCGCATTCATGTTTGGAGTACAATAATGCATAATTGAAGTGGCGTAATAGCGATGATGATCAGAAAGCGGACACAGAGATTTGCATCGGGTGGATATGTATGCAACGCACCTGTTTGTTTCCACGTGCGGCAGGCGCTCTTAAGCATTGGGGTAGTCCAGAGATCCATCTGGCAGCGATCAGCAAGGCGCAAATTTAAAGCCAAATAATATCATCGGCCTTGCCATTCGCCAACCACCCTTCTGACTTTGCAAGTGTTTTGGGAATGCAGCACGTGCCAGGGAACCGCCGCACGTGACGCCAATTCAACCACTTATGTACTGTGTGCAAGGTGCTTTCCTGCCTACATCATGCCTACTTTTCATCTATTACCATTAAACTTTCTCACTTGTCAAGTTAATGACTTGATTTTTCATATTTTCCATGTCCACAGTCTGCAAATGATGGAAAACCGCTCGAATTTGGTGCCATTGCATCCCTGGTGCCTCCTCCACCCAGCACAGTGCACAGATTACCGTATCGCTCTGATAGGGGTTGTGTGGATGTCAGCAGGATGAACGCATGCACCACCCAGCCGCTCTGCAGCAGGCTGCTCCTGTTGACCACCCCACGAAACACTTGTATACGAGGTGGGTGTGTACATATCATTGCAAAATGATGCTGCACAAGTAGCAGGAATGAAATTTTTCATTTCGACCGCAGCAGTCTTTGCTCGGCAGCGACCAGGAATTCCTGGTGGAGAATTAGTTTCAAACTGGTGCGGTGTTACGTCAAGTTGGCATAGATTATTATTGCAACTTGTCAACGATAACAAACAAAAGTTAAACAACTCACAATGTTCACGATTGGCGGCCGGTCACAGCCATTAAAAAATATAACGGTGCTCAATGAAATACCGGATAATCGTACAGGTGGCTCGCAACTTTTGGTGCCCGGTAAAGTTATTGCATCCACTCATATTCCGCAAGGTGCGCAATCGGTAGCAATTCGTCCGGATTATTTATGTGGGAAAAATGAAGTTATGCAGGTATTTATCAAGATGCAAAAATTAATAAATTGTTTAGTAAATATCTTCTCAATTTGTTTGTAGATTTTAGTTGGATTAGATCCATTTGGAACGTTGGAAATCCAAGAAAGTAGCCGTAAAGTTTGGAATGGAAATTTACATTGGGTGCGCGCAATTCGAATTGCTGATGATTGTCATAGTTTTAACGTAATCCTAGCCAAAGATCATCATCGCTTAGTGTTACAAGTAGTACGACCAATTAATCCAGGACAGGAATTACTTTTGTGGTTTTCCGAAGAGATTTTAGCCACTTTACATATGGGATTTTTGACACCTGCTAATATTCAAGGTATTTGTCAAATATTCTTAATGCTTAATGGAGTCATTGTAAGTTTTTTTTAATTTTTAGGTGAAAAGAATTATGTTTGCACTAATTGTTCTGCATTATATGAAAGTCCCAATCCATTAAAGTTACATTTGACACTAGGCTGTGGTAAAGAATCAATCGCTCTATTTTGGGAGAAATTATCCAAAGCCTTAATTGAACCAGTGGTAACGCAAGAATTTCACTTTAAACTAATCAGTGATCCATGCCAAACACCCAAACAGAAAATAGCGATTGATTTGTCATCCACGTCCGATAAACGACTAAATTCCGATGAAATCGAGATTAAACATTCGGCGTTCAAACCGTTTCGTAAAACTTTAATACCACCCTCATCATTGTGCAAATTGAGTAACAACAATAATAGTATGTTGTATTCGAGTTATGGCACTTGGCCAAGATTAGCATTACCAAATGAATATGGAAATTCTCCTTTTCTTGCAAGTCAAATGCGATTGCCTAGAGTTGCGGAAAATGATGCGCATATTGAATCGCTAGTGAGCAGTTTGGGAAAATACAAAGAAGGACATATTTGTTTATATTGTGGAAAATCCTATTCCCGGAAATATGGATTGAAAATTCATATTAGAACTCATACAGGATACAAACCCTTGAAATGTAAATATTGTTTGCGCCCTTTCGGCGATCCGAGCAACTTAAATAAACATGTACGATTACATGCCGAAGGAGAAACTCCGTACAAGTAAGAGAAAAATTTATTTATGCCTGGATTATTTATAATAATTATTGGCTTATTATGAATTGCAGGTGTGATATTTGTGGAAAAATATTAGTGAGACGACGAGATTTAGAACGTCATTTAAAATCAAGACATTCGATTGACTCCAATAATTCCCCGTTGATCAATGACGATGAGTCAACGAATTCACTCGATGATAGTTTGAGTGATGAAATGTCCAAAGTTTCCTGTGTAAGTGAAGTTGTTTCTGCTAATACAACATTGTAAATAATAACTTTCAAATTTAAAAATCGAAATGTAAATAAAAATGTAAATAATAAATAAAGGAGATTAAATATTTTATATTTGCCGCAAATTTTATTGAATTTTATTCAGTACATATTCAATTATAACTTTAAGAAGATTTTATTGTAATTGCCTTAAAAATGTTATCGAAACAATTCTTGCCGGAATAAAAAATAGATTAAAGTGGAGTGGGGCAAATAGGTTTCTGTTTAAGTTTAAATTCTTTCTTAATCATTGGGTATATTGGTATCAACGAACAGACGAGTAAGTTAAAGTGAAGTGGTATAACTGCTTATTAATTTTTCAACTTTGAGTCTATATATGTTTAATTTTTATTATAACAATTTAAAATGTATAGTGCTGTCAGCGAATACGTGAGTTAATATTATTTAATTAATATAGACAAAACCATTCTTTGCCTATCGATCAGTGATCCTTCCGCCAAACTTCTATATTTTGTACTGTTACAAGAAATTGTTAACAAAACGTTATTGTCCAATTTCGAAAGCGAGATAAGAACACCCACACCTATTTGGTTGAAATGTCTAACCACTGTATTTCCCGGACCAAAAAAAGCACCTTACAATAAAACGCAACTAAATATGTAAAACAATTTTTTCAGGTTATAATTTTCGTGTGTTGTTAACATACCTCATAGTAACAATCTTGAATTCTTAAGACGTGCACCTTTTGTTGAATAGACCATGTCGTAGATAAGACACACGGTAATTTAAGCCGACTTGTCTAAGTAAAATGTTACTCCGAGTAATGCGGGAAATGAGGTACGTAACGCTTTATAGAACTTAATAGCGAAAGACGCAAGGCATAACATTTCTTTAAAAATTAATTCTCATAAATGTTAACAGCAAACAACAATATTATTATTTGTGATACCTTTGAAATGGCTACATGGCGGACTATAAGACGCAACTCAAATGTTGAACTCAATTTTAAAAAGGAAATTGGACCCGGAAATATGGCAATTATCATAATCCGGGGAAATTCTTAATTATTTGTTTAAATTCTTATGCGTGAAATTGATATCAACTTCAATTGCTGTTGTACTTACCCCGCAATATAAATTATCTAATAATAATAAAGCAGAACCAACCTTTGTATTTTACGATTTTTAGTAAATCTTTATTGATTTTTAGTAAACCACCGCAATGTTAATCAACAAAACAATCAAAAGTCCGAATTGAATATGACGCTCAATTACCTTCTGCAATCAGAACAATCAGATTTACTCTCTCACATGTTGAATTTCTTACCTTGCTCCCTTTTTTGGCGCATTTTTTGATGCTACTCCCTTCGGAATTTTGGATGCGCCTTTCTTAACATTGCCTTCACTTGGTGCTTTCTTTTTACCGCGTGGGACTTTCTTCTCATTCGCTGATACAGAAGTTGCACGATTTTTGGAAGGTTTCTGATCCTGAAAACTGGCTGGAGGTGGAATAATAATTGCAATTCCACCGCAAAGTAACCCAGAAGATTGATCTGCGCTTTTATCCACGTAACGCGGTTGTGAATAGTTGAGGGCTGGTTTTGTAGGACAGTCTGAGGAGCAAAGGATATTCGAATCGACATTATGCAATGTTGATTTAGACGTGGCTCTATTAGTTGTGTCATCTTCTTGTTTGGTATTTTGACTTGTCATTCTTGAACACACATCGCGTATGTTGAATGTCGCCATCGTCCATCTTGGTTCATTAGTACCCGTTGAAGTTGATTTGGCACATTGACTTAATATAATATTCAATGCTTCATTCATTTGCGCATTTTTCTCCTCGCAGCTCTTATCACACCTTTTGGTTCTTGTCGTTTGCTCGTCGGATGTTGATGTCTCCATTTGTGTATACGTTTTTCTTCCTTCACTTAGCCGCTTGGTTGGACTAGTTTTCCTTAATTCACTCTCTCGCCTTGCTTCACTTATTCTTCTCGTTTTATCACTATCTCCGCAAGGCGAAGTAACTGGTGATACTCTTGTATTATGCTTCAAACTGCCAGTTTCTTCACTTAATCTTTTCCTCTCTTCACAATTTCTCAACGGCGAAGTGTTTCCTGATACTCTTGTATTATGCTTCAAACTGCTACTTTCCGTTTGTGGTCCTGATTCTGAATCTGATTCTGGTTTTCCTCTTGCCATATGATCTGGAAGTTGTAATATTAAATCAGTCAAAACCTTTTCAGCAAGAGATTTATCAGAGTCTGGACAAGAAATTATCTCAATTTGGGTTTCAAACTTGCGGGAATCCTTATCATAATGATTATCACATTGAGCTGATTTGGATGCTTGTCTAGGTTGACCAGTAGAGTAATTCGATTTTGAATTAACCGTTTGCAGTGTGGCATCTAACAACTTCTCACAGAATGTCTGAATTGATTTCGATTGACCTACAGTGGCATGTGGTGGTTCTTCGTCATCGTCGTTAATCAGATCCTTAACAATCATAAACTTGGTGCCAACTGAACGTAAACATTTATTTATCAATATATATTTCGCCGAATTTGATGGCTGCCTTTGTAGATAATTGGACAGCTCATTGGATAAAGCTGAATAGCTTCGAATAAGTTCATCACATTTATGGTCGATCCGCAACTCCTCTTCGTTAAGGTTTCTTTCCTTTTGGTAATTTAATTTGTCGCAAACACTTATTGCTTTACATGCTGTTGTTACAACTCTACAAGGCATCGGTCCAATGGGCGATTGTGTGTTCTTGGATGCTTTCCATCTTTGCGTCGTTTCCGCATTGTTGTCACTAGTATGATACTTGCATTTGCATGGAGGTGATGGTTTGGATACAATGGGACTTAACGCTTTGCTGCACGTTCGAATTTGATAATTTACGGTTTGAATTTCATGACCACGAAATGCGTTCTGTTTCGGCGCGCATTTATGATTGGATGGCACATATAATGGAGGTGGTTTGGTGATAGCATTCTTACAGAAGCAGTTGTGCGCCCTAGGTGTTAGCGTCCGAACCGAAGGTGATTTAATTGATTGAGATATTTTATGGCTATCTTCAAGCCAATTCATTACAAATGCAGAGCGTTCCGTCAGATGGCCTTTGCTGCGTTTACTGAAAACGGAATTTAGATTAAAGGTTCGAAATCTTTTAGTTTTTGGTCGTTTCGACCTTTCCACGATTGTAGGCGGAAAACGTTCCCCCGCTAAAAATTTCACATAATTATTTTTGACATTAGCCATATTGAACTTATCATTTACAGTCAGTTTCACTGGGTTTCCTTATTCTACTGCACAGTGACTTTACGTAATTAATGCTGGCATCAAGATCTTTGTTGTTTGAGGGAATGCGTCTTGGCAGCACCTTTCGACATATGGGACAGTAGAAGGCGCCTTTCTTGGAAAATTTACGAATGCAGTTCCTACAGAAGATATGCATGCATGTCAACTCAATCGGCGTTTTGAGAACATCTGAGCTAAAAAATGTAATTTACATACATTTGCTCCTGCGCGCCTTATTGCTTACCATATGGGACATTTAACCAAATCACAAATTCTCAGAATTTCCGGTGCAAATTTGTTCTGACGGATTTTCTGCATTTCAATTTGGATAATTATTGGTTTAATTGTTCGAAAGTGGATAGAAATTTAACAAGAATTTTGCAAATGACATTTGATTCGGTGATAGCCATGTGGCTCGTATGTAAACTGATAAAAGTTTCAAACTATTCCGTTTCCCGCCTTCGTAATTTAATTTGAACGTGGCGCGGCAACACTGCTGCATCAGCGCCACCTCCAACTTGCCCGAACACGATCGAAGATGTGCGATCCCTAATTTTGACAATTAATTTATTTTTGACATGACATTCCTGACATTAGTTCGTTTGCGACAGTCACACACATTGGCTGTCAAGTGAGTTATTCATGGCAGATAATCTGTTTAGGAAGAAATTACGAACTAATTGTCGTTTGTGATATGTTACGGTAATCGAGGAATTCATTTATTAAGCCCGCGTCGCCTAACACGTTCATTAGTTTGCGTATCTAGTTGATTTGTGTAGTTATATATTGTAGTAAGTTTTGCACGCATATTTGCTGTCCCTAAATAAGCTGACAAAGCAGTCCCTTATAGCTAGATAGTGTGCAGTGCGAATATTTGCCCAAAGGTTACACCTGTTACTTATTGCACCCAGAAACATGCCGTTGTTCGGGAAGTCGCAGAAGAGTCCGGCCGACGTCGTGAAGGCGCTCAAGGAGAGCGTCAATTCGTTGGAGAAGGGCGACAAGAAGGCCGAGAAGGCCCAGGACGACGTCAGCAAGAACCTGGTGCTGATCAAGAACATGCTCTATGGTACCTCGGACGCCGAGCCACAGACTGATATAATTGTCGCACAACTTGCTCAAGAGCTGTACAACAGCAACCTGCTGTTGCTCCTCATCCAGAATCTGAATCGCATCGACTTCGAAGGGAAAAAGGATGTGGCACAGGTATTCAACAACATCCTGCGCAGGCAGATTGGCACGAGATCGCCAACGGTCGAATACATTTGCACCAAACCGGAGATTTTATTTACGTTAATGACTGGGTAAGTGTGCTGATCCATGTACATGCTAATTGCCTTTCTTTTAGCACATTTCTCCAAGTGCTTTGTTCCACATATCATATCATGCAACAAATGTGCCTCACATTACACTAATCTACAAAAACATTACAATTCCCTCTACGTACATACACATATTCCTTCTAATCAAATTAACAATACACAACGCATCTTACAACGCTCAAGTTTCTCTCTGCACATTGCTGCTTGTTCAAGCAAACGCTTATCTTCTGTTTTTATAACGCACTGATTACTAAGCGACGCATTGTGATCCATTTCGATTTTTGTTTATAAATGTTTACATGATGAGTAGCATTATCAAAACATTGTTGACACATGTTGTGCTTCTGTTTTAGCTATGAGCACCAGGAGATTGCGCTTAATTGCGGCACAATGCTGCGCGAATGCGCCAGGTACGAGGCGCTCGCCAAGATCATGCTACACTCGGACGATTTTTACAACTTTTTTACTTATGTGGAGGTCTCCACGTTCGATATCGCTTCGGATGCGTTTTCCACGTTTAAGGTAAATCGCTGTTTTGCGCAATCATTTCCGGCGCAAATGTAGTAGACCAGAAGTGTACCGTTTGTAATCGTAAAATGGGGTCGACAAGTACATGTCATGATTCATGTTTTTCACTCTGAACGAGCGAGAGAGGTACCTTTAAACCATTGATAATACGTATGCGATTTGGGTAGCCCCAAACACGATGTCAACATCGATGTTGTTGTCATATTAGCCAAATTGAATCATGATAATGTAATTTTTATTGATTATTTCTTGATGCACTTGTAGGAGTTACTCACACGGCACAAAATGCTTTGCGCCGACTTCCTGGAAACGAATTACGATAAAGTGTTTGAACACTATCAGCATCTTCTCAACTCGGAGAACTACGTGACGCGAAGACAGAGTCTAAAACTGCTGGGCGAGCTGCTTCTGGATCGACACAATTTTACAGTGCGTGATGCAACATGCCTTTAGGGTTATGGGTTATAGTTATTTATTGATCTATTTTTAGGTAATGACAAAATATATATCGAATCCGGACAATCTAAAGCTGATGATGAACATGCTGAAAGAGCGCTCGCGGAACATCCAGTTTGAAGCGTTCCACGTATTCAAGGTGAGTGCGTACGAATCGAAAGCGCATTTGCTGCCTTGCTTGCTAGCCAGCTTGCTTATCTGCGCGTATCGTCGGCGATTACTCATTGTATTGTTGCAAAAACGTACGCACGCCGATATTAATTGGATAATCTGCCGTGCAATATTTGAAGGCAAATTTCACGTTGCACTTGTCACGTTTTTCGTTGCTCGTTTGTTCGAGTGTCCTCGTTAATCGAAGCTAATTGTTTCGCTTGCTTTCTTTCGATTGTCGTGGCTAATTTGCTATGCACATAATTGTGTGATATAATTCTTAAAACATATTTGCTTTTTGTGCTGAGTGTATGTACACATGAAATAACTAAGCTGCTTCTCTTTTAGGTATTCGTCGCGAACCCAAACAAACCGAAGCCAATTTTAGATATTTTACTACGTAATCAAGATAAACTCGTCGAATTTTTGATGAAATTCCACACAGACCGAGCAGACGACGAACAATTTAACGATGAAAAAGCATATCTGATTCGACAGATCAAAGAATTGCGGCCTGTAACTGGACATTAGTAATAATACATTAATGTACTTTACATATTCTATTATATTACACATAACTATTACTATAATAATTATGAGCGGATGGTAAACAAAACACACACAGCAAGATCGCGAATGGCGAACGACAAGTAAGATGATATAATAACACACGTATGTATTATAAGTATTCGGTTCGACACGATGTCATGGATATTTCTTTTTCGTTTTGTAGATTATTCTAATTTTAAAAACCAATGCAAGTCTAACAACTCATGTTCATTTTATTTATTGGAAACATTATTTGTTATGTTTCGCCCGCACATTTTTTTAGATGATATCACAGGTTGCACTGTGAATATCACATGAATTTCGTTTTGCGTAGAGCAGCATTAGATGTTTAATCGTTCTGCTTCGATTAACGTCCATGACGAAAGAAATTTGATCGCAATCGAAATATCCTACTAAAACTTATGGTGACAAGGTATATAAAAATAAACTATAAGTATGTAGAAATACGTCAATGCACGTGCTAATCGTGCGTGATATACACACTTGAGATGCAAATATTAAGAGAGACACGGCAAGTGTATTAGGTAGTTAGGGAGCAGCGTGTGTTAAGCGTATTGAATTCTGGCGGTTTGCTTGCGCCCTGGAGTTCTGGCCAAATGTAACAAGTCGTCCACCGATAGTCAAATATTTCTACAAGTACACTAATTGTCCACGCACTGCTTGGCAAATGAAAAAAAAACTAACTAAAACAGGAGCGGTGACGACAAACGCCTCTATGCACTGAACAATAATTACTTAATCATAATCTGAAATTACGATAGTTCGCTGTGCGAAGTAATAGAGAGAGGAAGACGGATTTTGTAATGCTGGAATTCAATTATCGCCCGAAACCGAAACTTGTTTGCGTCATTTTACAGGCAATTGTTGTATTGCACCGAGTTTCCATTTAATTTTGTATTTGTAAAGAAGCGCGAGTCGTAGGTACATTGCGATGATGACACATAGTAATGATTATATTTGTGATTGCATTACGTAATTAAACAAACGCAAAAGAAGTGAGTAAACAGTTTTGATGATGTTTGTTCGAGCAATTGGCGCCGTCTTTGAGTTGATAATGCGTACGCGAACGCAACGCAATGAATCGAAGTGGAATGGAAGAAAGAAAGACTTTGAGATTAGAGGACTATAATTACAATAATGCTTTGTTGATTATTTGGTTTTTAGATCGATATGATAATTGCAATTAATGTTGTATTTTATTAGTGAAATGCAGTCAGTGCAGATGTGTATTAATCTTAAATTGTCGCTGCTGATTTTAGAGCGTTGTAATAGTTTCTAAATCAAAATACTTGCTATCGTACGAAAAGTAATTGGATCAAGTTGAATTGCAATATTGTTAACCGTTTGTAGCAGATTCTTTATGGATGCTTAAAACCCTTGTATAAATATAAAATTAAGTTTTCCCTAAGTGCTTGGTTACTTTGTACTGTATAAGAGAATCAACTACGTTACTAAACTTCCCTAGAAAAGAGAGAGAATGCTTCGGGAGAGGAATAAAACTAAATTTCAATAAATAGAATCTAACGATATAATAATAACATAAGCACTAAGTAAAAGAGATGGCTGAACACGCTTAGGAATGATGATGATGATAATTGTAAATGAAGGTAATAAAATAGGCAAAACGTAAAATGAATAAGAAGAAATCTAATAATCAGCTATATAGTTTTATATCCATATTGAAATTGAAGAATAGCTATGTTTTTGTATTCCGAAGCTATGGATTGTTTATAAAACTGCGTAGTACATACCATACACACCTAGGCACACAGGAACACACCAGAAATGGTAAAATGTTTGTTCGGATTTAGAATATCGAAAATGAGGCAGTTTACTCGTAGGAATTAAAACATAATGTAATCTTACAGGACAGGTAAAACGTGTTATTGGAAACAAACGTTAAGTATTTATGGAAAAACCAGAGAGAACGCTAGTAATTTGATATTTCCCCCAAAGTAGTAGTATTGATGTTACTGATTTCAGTCATTCTGTTTCATAGAAATATCCAGTACTTTTATATTTATTGATATTGCGTACAATTCCAGTAAGATATGGGATCGAACGAACGAGAAACTATTGTAGTATGTTTTTAGATATCAACTATTGGCCGACAAGCGTGTCGTTTCGTTTGATCTATGAAAGAAAAGGTTGCAGCAATAAATGAATTGTTAATTGTTCTATATAATTAAGTTATGAATTGTAGCGGCTCGATAATTGCCAAATGTTTCGTTCGGCCACCTTGCGTTTGTTTCTAGAGCTACGCTTTTTGCGATACGAGTTATTATTATTAGTCGTCTTCATTGAAAGAATTCGTTCATGATACTTTTTATCATAGATTTATAAATATATTAAATGATAATACATTTCGTTTTATATCATTCATGAAGCCAACATTTATGATTTGACTTTTACTTTGTTTTATTTCATGAATTGAGAAGGATATTGTGTATATTTATTGTTTATTATTTACCAAATTTACACAGAAGAGAAATAAACATTAATATACATTCATTTGGTGTTGGTGTATTTTGTTTACAAAGTACATGCCTGCCTCCAATAAGGCAGAAATATTAATTACTGCGAAATATTAATAATTACTGCGTAATTTTGTACATAAAATCGAATTTGAATTTTGAAAATCGCTTGATTAGTTTCTAATATATCAGTGGTTCTCAAACTTATTTGGCTTGCCTTATTTCAAGAAAATATATTATTTAGCGCCGAAATATTATTTAATTTAATTTTTTCTTAACGCCTTTTATATTTATTCATTGTGTACTTCAGATAATCACCGCCCCCGTAAATTGATTCAGTGCCCACTTTGGGCATCACTGGGATATATTATGATGCTTTATCTGGAAAGGTCTAAAGAGTTTGTTTCAGTTTCAACTCTAGAGTTGACAATATTTAGTCGAATTTTCACCTTTACACCTAAACGTATCTTCCTTCTGGTCGTCGTAATTCATCACAATGCAGCACGCACAACTCAAGCTTAATTTGAAAATTATTTTTATGCGCGTAATTTGGAAATTTTTAAACTAAATACCATAATTCTCGCACTATAAGACGCGATAGTTTAAATAAAAAATGTACTTAAATTTAGCGTGCATCTTGTGGTGCGTCGTATCCATAAATTAAACATTAAAACACCGTCTACTCAATAAATAGCCTCCAAATGCATCTTAGAAGTACCCAAAACACTCTGAGAATCAATAATTTACCTATATGCTTTGTTTAGAACTCAATATTGCTAGTCTGAATTATATTAACAACAAGTGAAAATTATAGACTGACAATTACTTTAAAATACAAATCGTCTTAAGGATTGAGATACGTCTTATTGGTAGATGTGCTCTGGAAACTACAGTACTTATATTTATAATCATTCAAACCCAATAAACATTACACGTTGTTCTTCGCATAAGATAAGTATAATTGACTTGTTTGATTGTTTATTCGTTTTGAACATGGAATTTTACACTTGACACTACACATTGCACCTGTCTGCGATGTCAAAACTTGAGGCCAAATTGTTGTTAATTGGAAATAAAATTTATATATTCGTAGACAACTATTGATTGATATGAACTTTCATTGTTCTAAAAACATTTCAGGATGTCCAAATTTAGGTATGAAACAATGTTCTACAAGAACGCAATGTAGAACAGGATATTTTCGCTCGTTAGATCCCGCATAGCGTCTTATATATGGGAAATTGCGTGCGGGGTTGGAAAATCTCCGATAAGAGGAACAGGGAAAGACGGTGTCATACAAAGGACATGAAATCGCATTACAATAGTACCGTATTAAAGGGATTATTGTACTTTTAACACGTTAACTGCCAAAGTATTTTATAAGAAAATTTATATCAGGTCACGGGTGGATGATGCTATACATCGTATGTATATTGTAATACTCTTTCGACGCAGGTAAAAGCGGGTGACGCTGATCTCAACAGAATGATTGGTAGTCAAGGTGTTAACGTCTTAACAGAGCGTGGAATTAGTGGTGTATATTTTAATTATTAACATAAATGCTATAAGACATGATATAACTCTTTTATTATTAGACATATTATTAAATTCTTGATAATATATCATTTAATCAATAAATGTTAGGTTCGTCAAGTAATATCAAGTAGTATCATATCAATTTGTTGAGTTAATCAATAAATTTAAAATTTTTAAGAAAGGTTCGTCAAGTAATATAAAATTATACTTGTCATGCACGCATATATCGTGAGGAATATAAGAGGTATTTGTGTATATCGAAAAGGTTGATCAAATTATTCATAATCGCTGAGGGAATAATGCTGCTGCATCACATCGATTCTTAGAAAAAAATCTTATAAAGTTGACACGTTTTAAATAAGTACATAGTAATAATATGCGTATTATATCCAGCGCTCTCTAGCGCTACTCGAATTAACTCATATAAACATTTTATAGCGCCAATTAATTTTGTAATGCAATTTCCAATTGAGCCTAGCGCTGGAAAACGTGCCGCATGCTGCATATTATCCTAAATAGAGCCCAAAATTGCACTTCTTTTTAAATTTATTTCTCTGAAATTAGACAAGAGAACAGAGAATATAACCTCTACATAAGAAAATCTCCACCAATAAGTCAGGCTCTTATATTCTTAAGTATGCGCAATTATGTTTGAATACGTATTTCGTCAACAAATTTCATTATAGAATACAGGAAAACCTCGTTTTACATCACCATTCCGTCCCGTGAAAAAATCAGCGTAAAAGGATCCTCAAATTGGTTGACCCGAACTTAATTATTCTAGCTTACAAACTGGAGGGAAAAAATAGAAAAGTTATTTATTATTCGCTGAGATGAATATGAAAATAGTACAGACACGTGAAAGATGATTGTTTGCCGACCAGCAGGAATCGAGATGTGACCCCTACACTCATCCAATTTAACCAATTTACGCCAATTGACTGTAATGGTTACTTAATTGTCTTCAATTGCTCACATCCCGAAAACGGTGGCGGCGCGCACAAAACACGAATAATGCGCGCCTACGAAACAATATGCTACATGTTTTCTGAATGAATAATACGAAGCGACAGAGCAGAATCTATTTTCTCTCATCGCCTGCAAAACTTGCGCACGGCACAATAGAATAAAATATTTTTCAAACGCTCGCTGAGTGTCTGTTAATTAGGCATACACACAAAAAGAAAGCAAACGCATGTGAGTCACATTGGCGCACAAGTTGTAAAACAGTTCGTATGAGAATCCCGCATGACAGAAGAAATCCAAACGCGGCATGACGGCTCGGCGCGTGCCACCCCTCGCAATGCCCACATCATTTGTTGCACCACCAACAATTGAAAGGTATAAGAGATCACCCCTCGACGTGTGTTACAGCCCTCTTAATCTGCATTCGACGCAATATTGCCGCACTCGACCCATCTAATTACCGCGCGCTCCTTCCGATCGTATCCATCGATAGCGTTTACTCCGGTAGCATATGGTTTGATGGTGGTTGAAGACTTCCACATTCCAGCACGATACACATCTAGAAAATTGGTTTAGAATTGAAACACTCAATGTTATCAAAACCGTACATCGATATTATTCATTGCTATGCTAATTTGCAATAATTTTTGGGGTGATTTCATGATGGTCATTAACATATTCCATGCGTTTTACAAATGCTTCAATAAGTTGTAACGTAAAATTAGTGGTAGATGTTGTAATTAATATCTGCAAAACATTGCATGGAGATGGATTATAAATTGTTGACAGAATATCACTTGGTCATAAACTTTTATCAATAAGGTTAGGTGTTATAACTTCGCGAAAATTGGTTAGGAATTGATTCACTCGAAGAGATACACATCTATATTATTCATTTATAGGTTAATTTTAGGGTGATTTTATGCTGGTCATTACAACAATATTTTTATCGACTCAACGCGCGAAATTAGTGATGCAAATTTTAATGAATATCTCAAAAACTATACGAGAAAATAAAATAATTCTTTCACCATTAGAAAGATTATTAAATTCTGAATTATATATCACTGAATCTTCTACTCTTATCACCAAGGTTCAGTGTTATAACCTCACCAAAAATTGTTTAAGAATTGATGCACCTAATAAGATGCACATTGATATTATATATTTCTAGGTTAACTTTAGGGTGTTTCCATGGTGGTTATTAACAATTCCAGCGTTTTACGTTTTCAATGAGATAACGTGTGAAATTATTGAGGCATTTTTTCTCGAAAACTATAAGAAATAATAAAATAAATATTTCGCCATAAGAAAATATCGCTCAATCGTCAGCTTTCATCAACAAAGTGCAATGATACAACCTCGTAAAAAACGGTGAAGAATTGGAGCACTCGAAAATATGATACACACCAACATTATTCATTCTTTGATTCATTTTAAGCTGATTTTATAATCATCCACGTGTGTTAGTATACGATAATCTCTCGGAATTAGAAAAATTATCAAGTTCTCAACAAAATGTTGCTAAATCATCAACTTTTTCTGTTATAACCGTGTAAAAATCGGTTTAAAATTGAAGCACTCAAAAAGATACACATCAATATTATTCATTTCTAGGTTAATTCTATGTTTATTTCATGATGGTTATTAACATATCCTATGCATTTTTAAAGCAACACCACTAGCAACCCTTAGCACGCACATGTAATGCACTTTTTTGCGCGGTAAGAAAAGTTGTTACTGACACGATTGCATCGACGCGATCGTGCGTTGTGCCCCAATAAACCTCATTGCATTCGTCCCATTGCCGACCGACTAATAGCCACTAATGGGCAAAAATTGGGTAAATTGATAAATTCACTTAAAGCGCCAAAGAGTTTAACTCGTCTTAACTAAAAGTAATCAGCGTTTATTATTTAGTAGCCGATCTGATTGAGTGGCGTTCACAATCGCATACGCACTGCACTTGCAGCGATTTTCACGCGCACCCTTGGCGTTTCGCGCATTCAAGAAGAAGTTGCTGCAATTGCTTGCAATCTAACTAATTAGTTATTTGTGCGTTGCGTACGCCGAACGCACTTCGTTTCAGCGTGCAACCATATCCAGAAATAAATGACAATGGGGCTAGTTAATCCGTATTTATTAACTTTAATCAAGCGCGTTCTATAACTCGGACAATTATTGTTTTTATTTATTATTCCTTTGGAAAGCGTACCATCAACAACACAGCGATGAACGTGCGTTACAGTGACCTAAATTCACTCGGAATTTTTAACTTTTCGGGTGTGATAACCTAATTTCAAACGCGTTCTTATTGTGACGTATTGTGAAAATGACGCAGTGTTGCAGTGTGCGATTGACGTTGGTTCCCATAAGAAAATATCCAATTTGGCAATACGCACCCACATTTTGGGGCACAAAATCCACGTGACCAGCATAATCTTAAAACGTCTGAAATAAATATATTAATGCATTAGTGCTGGATGTGAAGTGCAACTCCTTGCTACCCTTCGGCATTGTTGGCGAAAATTTATCGACAACCTGTTCGCTACCACCAAAAGAGGGTGGGCCACTACCGTTTGTGTGCTGGTGAAGTGTTTGCGCACTCGTGTGACACCGCACCGAAACAGTGATATGTGATATGAACGCCCGTATTATCAGGAGCTCGTTAAACTTCTTGCAATCGTGTGAATTTTATTTGGCAAGGACTGCGATTACCACCTACCATGATAATCTATGAGAAAATTAGGACTAGGTATTTCGTACATATAATCCTTAACTCTTCTTATAACCAACAAATTTGCAGGTTAAAGTAAACAAAAGTTGTTTTTTAATGTTTGTACAAAAAACTTACTTCTTTCAAACTAATTTAATAAAATTTCTTAAAGACCTAATTGTTGAAGACGTAAGTAACTAATTTTTAGAGACTTTTTAATAGTTTAAAAACTTTCTTCTAGAATAATCGAATTTTTGTTAGAAATATTTTGAAAACTTTCCTTACTTCCCCTACCATGCATTCCCCAATCGCCTCGTTCAGTTTCCCATTCGCTTTTCGCGTTCAACATATCGGCTCTCCAGCATTCGGCCACTTCCCCGTCCAGCCAGCCAAAAGCATGTGCGCAAAGGAGAACAACTCCAAAGGGATCTCCCTCATATTGCGCACGCACGCATCCCATTGGCCGGGCACTTAAGCTCGTTAAATATAAATTGGTACAAATAATAATGTCACAAGTCAGTAGTAAACTAACAGTGCCAATTGTCAATTCGTTTTAATATTGGTGCTAATCAGAGTAAATTAAAGAAAATTGTCCTGATTCGCGAGTGCGAGTAAATGCAACGCAAAAGCATATTGCACATTATTAATAAGCAGCAATTAGAATTCGTTCGTTCATCGCGAAATCAAATAATCACTCGACTAACGAAGCCTAATAGCGCATAAGTTGATTGCGAGTAATCAACAAAGAGTTGCGTTACTCCTTCGTTCGTTCGTTTTGTTGTTGTTGTGTGTTGTTTAGTTTAATTGGGTGGCGTGATTACGCATTGATTAATTACGTGCACTGAAAATGGATGGCGCACCATTTGAAGATCCAAACTTTAACGAATACGCTGGCCAACCATTGCCGTCGCTCAACTCAACCCTGCTGAAGAATCAACAACCACCGCAGCCGCAGGATAATCTGAATGTGCATTCGATTCAAGTGATGTTGGGCCTGCAGCAGGGTCATGATTTGTTCACGAATATGGGAAATCATATCGATTACAAGGGATCACCGCAAAAGATGGATTCGCCGGGAATGCATCAGGAGATGGGGATGTTTAATCTTGAGAGTAGCAACGGGACGCAGGTGCGATCCGCCACTAATCCTGGTGCAAGGCGCAAGAGTGATGATGTCATTTTACAGAACCAAACGAATTTGAGCTCTAACGAGATTGGAACCACGACTAATTCGGGCACTACGAAGAAGAATGATAAGAAGAAGAGTGATAACAATGGTGTTAAAAAGAAGAAGACAAGGTAAGTTTCCAACCCCTCAAAACTTACCGATTGCTAAGAGTTTCAAATCAAATTTCAGAACTACTTTTACTGCATTTCAATTGGAAGAACTCGAGAGGGCGTTTGAACGTGCCCCATATCCAGATGTTTTCGCCAGGGAAGAATTAGCACTGAAATTAAACTTGAGCGAATCGCGAGTTCAGGTGTGGTTTCAAAATCGACGTGCCAAGTGGAGGAAACGTGAACCACCACGTAAAACTGGATACATAACTACAAATTCACCAAGCACGAGTATCACAGCGAATTTCAACAACGGTTTAGGACCATTCACACAAAGCAATTCTATCAACTCTTCGGCGGCGGTGGATACGTGGAGTTATCAGCAGCCTACGTATGATATTGGCCATTTGAATCTTATCAATTCGCCGCCCAACTATCAAAACTTTGGTTCGCCACAAGGAGGTTATAGTTACATGCTCAATTCGCACGACAGTCAACTCTTCGGCGCTCCGCTACGAGCGCACGAGTATACGACGCCGACCCTTAGCAATCCCAGTCCGCCCCCCGGCATTAATCCAGAATATTCTATGCTTCAAACGCACTCGCCTAATGGGGAGGACCGCAAGACGGATTACGTGGGGCACCTTACCAACGGCTCCCCTGAACGCTACGGTAATATCTCGCCTGAGTACGACCCTGCGTTGATGCATGACGTAAACAAGCAGGACTACGATCGACGTATTATCAAAATTGAACCTAATGGTAATCAAACTTATGTAACATTGCCACCCTTTTGATGCGATTTTTCGATACAAATTCGCTTAGTTTGTATCTTGCCATTCATTTTGTATTGTGTGAATTATATACGTTTGCCATTAGAGTTTACCTCATATTATTGTAACGCTATAATAAAATTATACAATTAGGATTACGATTCTAGACATAATTGGAGTGCTGACTGAGCAACATGTCAAAACTAAGGCCACCGAAGTGCATTAAATTCAACACGCGCGTTCTGCACATGTGCACAATTCATGTGATTGCAATTGCCGTTGTTTGATGTTAAATGTTAATTACTAGATTATGTATGTAATATGTACATAGAAGGAAAATATGTATACTATGTATATGCGAATGTTATGTGCCATTTATCATTATGTTTTATTAATAATCAACTATTTTGCAGAGATTTTTCAAATATATTCATAAGTAATATCAAACATGTAAAAAACTAAATTCGATTGATAAAAATAACCTATTTTAAGAACTATTCAGTTATTGCTCTTCTTCGTCCATAATTAAGTCGTTATTGTACAGCTTAAAAAGTTTGGAAACTTTTAAAAACAATCCGACTGAAGCGCCCTCCTTCGTTGAAATAGTAGATATTTACTACATTAGTGATGTTCTGTGCTACATTTTTAGCCATAAATATGGATAAACTCTAGATGTAGCGCCTATGTCAGATGGTATAGGCTTTCAATGCAAAAAGCTCGACAACTGTTTGAGGACAAAAAACAATTGAACGGCTATCGAAGCACTTCGGGGGTATCCAACTCGCTCGCCACTACTCGTAACTACTCGGGACGATAGCAACAGTCGTCATATGTTTTACATGGTATTCAATTGTGTTGTACTCAAACGCATTGCGTTTGTTTTTTTAAACAAAACGTTTATTGGCAATATTATTTGATTTTTATGAGATAAAAATGCCTTAATAGTGTGAAGTGAAGGGCTGTTGTGTAACTATAGATAATGA